>VYZW01023049.1:0-31923 GCA_013401315.1 Balaeniceps rex
TACCCAAAGACAGGCAGGTTTTATATGTTAGTCTGAAGCCTGGAAGGAATGTGTATTTTAGTGCTGTCTATTAAGGATGTAAATATCAATGGATTGTGGCTTACAGGGCACAACATAAAACAATCAGATGAGTGACTACCTTATTTATTTTGCCTATACTCAAAATATGTATTTTTCCTTTTTGGTACCAAAATGAAAAAGTTGATAAATTGATGTATTTTCTTACATAAGCAGTCTATAAAATTGGTAGTTTTCAGTTCATTGTTGATACAGTGAGGTGTCTGAATACACTGAATGTTCAAAACAGGCCAAGACTTCAAAAAAAAGCCAAAGTTAAATACTAAATCTGTATTCCAGTTAGACAGCTGTGCAAACTAAGGTTTTCTGAACTTCTTTCATTGTCACCCATACATATTTGCATAACTCTTCTCAAGAAAACTTGGCAGGACTGTTAAGCCTGTTTCCAATTCTTTTCATTCCCAGCGCAAGCATGGAGAATGCATTTCCAGACACAGAGTGCATGCACAGAAACAAAAAGATATCAACACGCTGATTAGTGATGGTAATTTCCAACTTGTGGCAAAGCATTTACTTGACTCACCATAGGAGAATGCAACTGGGGTAATAAATAAAATGGAATAAAAAATATATATAAAGTAAAGCAGGATTATAATCTAAAGGTTGGAAAGCTAATACAGCTTCTAGAGGAGAGAAGTTTGTTTACATTGTACTTAAAAGATGACTGAACAACATAGGCACTAATTAGATTATTTGTATGCTGGTCATTGATTAAAGTTCATTTGAGTTGTTCTGCAATGATCTTGTCATGGTGCTTGTCATATTGACACCAGTATCTACTGTGCTGTGTGAAACAGGAAATGCTTTTTCCTTCTGAACTTGATTATTGGAAGCCATATCTGTTGACACCTCATATCAGGGAAAAAGTTACAATATTTTTTTAGCCTAAGAGTGTTTCTGATAACAGCTTATATTTGAATTCTTTTGGTTAGCTTCCCAATATAAGAAATGTCATGACGAAGAACTGGGCTTATTGAAGAGAATGTTTTGTTTCATTTGCAATACATCTGTTGTGACCTATATAAACACCTGAGTGTTAGGCATGAACCTTCATATTTTTAACAAATACCTTTTGTCTACGCATTGCAATCAAAGCAATAGTCGGTATGTCTTCCAAGAAAAGAAACTTCGTCCCTTGCTCAGTGAATACTCTGTGAATAATCTGCACAAGAGTTGCTTGCTGGTGTGATCCTGCAGCATTAAAAATTCCGTCATGCTGTGTTTTTAATATTTTGGTGCTCCTTTAAAAAAAACTACCATAAAGAAATGAGAGGTGTGATCCTAATGAGTTGTGAGGAATTTCTGGAAGATCCTTACAGGCTGCTAGAAAAGAAGGGAAATGTTATCTGAACATTTTTGTTTTATTTGGCTCCAGTAGGGACACTGTCTTCCACAATGATAGGAAAACTTTCCCAGAAACCCCCTTTGAAAAAGAAAAACCAAAAAAGCCAAAACATTCATACACCCACAAAATTTAAAAAAAAAAAAAAAAAAGGAAAAAAATCCCCTAAGTTTCTATACTGGTTTATATGGTAACAATTTTATAGTTCTCCTAAAAGCCTTTTGTACTTTACCAGATAAACTCCGATGGGTTGATCTTTGGGGGGTTGAACTTTGAGTTGAGGTATGTGTTGTAACTCTGATTTATGCCTGGTGAGTGTTTTTCTTAACCTGCTGGCCTATATTTTTGTTTTACTTTTTGGCATTTTCATCCCTTTACTGGTATTTTCAGATACTTGAGTGCATAAAATCAGTGGAAAACGAAGAAGTGTTGGAAATGTGTAACCAATATTGTCAACCTTTCTTTGGAGAACTTTGCAAGTATAGCTTTTAAATCCACTGCACTATTTCTGCTGGATGTCACATTTCCTGACTTACTACAGGTAAGTCTGTACAAGAGTGGCAGATTTAGACAAATATACTTCTCATCCTGCCCTAAAGGAAGCAAGTGGCACTGATGCATCTAAAACCCACAGATACATCACCTGTATGAATGAAGGTGACAAAAAAGTGCAGCTACTCTGTAGCAAGTACTGAAATGCCAAGTAACTGCAAATGCCAAACTACAAATCAGAAAAGGCAGATCTTACTTCAAGATCTGTGCAAGGTCTGTGATGGTTTTGGCTGGGATAGAGCTAATTTTCTTCATAGTAGCTAGTATGAGACTATGTTTTGAATTTGTGCGGAAAAAGTGTTGATAATTCAGGAATGTTTTCATTATTGCTGAGCAGTACTTACACAGGGTCAAGGCCTGTTCTACTTCCCACACCACCCCACCAGTGAGTGGGCTGGAGGTGCACAAGAAGCTGGGAGGGGACGCAGCTGGGACAGCTGACCCCAACTGACCAAAGGGATATTCCATACCATATGATGTCATGCTCAGCATATAAAGCTGGGGGAAGAAGAAGGAAGGGGGGGACATTTGGAGTGATGGCATTTTGTCTTCCAAAGCAACCATTATGTGTGATGGAGCCCTGCTTTCCTGGAGATGGCTGAACACCTGCCTGCCGATGGGAAGTAGTGAATGAATTCCTTCTTTTGCTTTGCTTGCATGCGTGACTTTTGCTTTAGTTATGAAACTGTCTTTATCTCAATTTCTCACTTTTACCCTTCCGATTCTCTCCCCATCCCACCTGGGGGGAGTGAGCAAGTAGCTGTGTGGTGCTGAGTTGCCGGCTGGGGTTAAACCATGACAGCAAGACAAACTGGTAAGTGAGGTAGCAGTAGCTGCCTGCTTTCAATGCTCCCATCTTAGCCTCTTTTTCAAAGATAGAAGAAAATAACCTGTTTGCTGTACCATGAGCCAGTTGTTTTATCCCTAAACATCTGTACTATGTACCTTTAATTCTGTTGTTTTCATTTATTATAAAAAGTATAGTTGGTCACAAAGAACCAGCTGCACTGGAAAAAAAGACAGAGATTTGAAACATAATTGTGTTTTGAGGGTTTTAGTGACCCATCGCACATTAGAAACAGGTTTTTGTGTTGAATGGGAGCTTGTTGACAAACACCGGTTGTAGTGCCTCATCTGAAAATGTTTAATTACCCGTTGAAGGGCTCAGCTTTGACATCATTCTTGCATGCAGAGGCTTGCGTACAGCAGGCACGTTTGACTACATTGCCTCTAGTAGTAGTCCTGACAAGGAAAGCAACAAATTAGTGCAGAACTATCAAAAACAGGGAGAACTTTTATTTATCTTCCTCCTCTTCAGAAAATGACTGAGTGATCTCACCATTTGAAGCTTTCCTGTGCAGTGGACCAGCTAAATGCCAGGGTCCAAATAACTGTGTACTAAAATCTTTGCTACCACTGTTGCAACCTCAATATTAATTTTAAAGTTCTCAGTCTAAATTTGAATACCACTTCCAGCTAGTTCAAGATGCTTGGTTTTGGGTCCAGTCTCTTCCAGAAGAAAGGCAGTCTTAAGGTTGTGGGACACTGTGTACACATAAGCAAAGTAATTCTCTGTTGCCTGAGAGCAGAGTCTAATTTCACTCTGTATCAGGACATCTAAAACAGGGGCATCTAAAATTGATAACCATCTCAACCCATGGTATAACTGATAGCTTAAAAGATCTAATTTTTCAGATATTGTAAATATCTTCAGCATTCACAGAAAACCAGATTTTTTTTAAAATATGTAACGTGTACAGTTACAGTGCAGATGTGTGTTCAAACCTGCAAGTGGTTCTTTATGTGTGTGCTTTCACCTTTTTTTGTATGCACAAAAAAGAAACTCTGCAAGAAGCTTGTATGATCTTCATACAAGTATTTAAAAAGGTACAGTGGCAAAACATCCAGTAAGTATGTCCACAAAACAGTAGACATAAAAAGAAACCATGCTACCAAATAATCTTCATAACTGTATATAAAATCTTAAGGCATTCTCACATACATATAAAATACATAGAAGTCTTTATTTGAGATTATTGATCTCTTTTCTTTTTAAAAAGTCTACTTTCTTTTTTTGCCTCAGTCACCAAAATATCACCAGTATGTTAGAAGTCAGTATCTCATCACATAGTGAGCGTATCTACTGACTCCTGTGCAACATCAAAGACATTTGCCTTATTCTCAACATTTACATCTCCCAAATGATTGTGAGTTTTGAAAACCACACATCTTGGAACCTGGAGCAAAAAATGCCCTAAACTTCCTTGAACGTTAATGTGTCCCACCTAAGAAATTCACCTAAAGACACAATGGATGATGTACTTTCTGTATGCATATTTTGTGCCGTTAGGATTTGATCACAGGCCAGTGGAAATGGTGGGTTTTTCTTTGGATTAGGATCTGGCCCTTAACATTACTTTCCATTTCCAGCAAGAAAGTGCTTGATGGTCTGAAAATTGTGGAATCTTGCCAATTGCAGACTAATGAATGTTGCAGCTATACCCTGTAATTAGGAAGCAGAAGATTGCAATTCCATTTTCTAAAAATTCTGCCAAGGTTATTTTTCTATTATTATAACAGAAGGAAGGGATGGGTTGGCAAGCTTTCTTGAAAATGTATTTACACTCAGTTCTTGAATAATGTAAATTTGTAATAGGTTTTATGCAGTAGAAAAATAACAAACAAAAGACGCCAGTGTAGAGTGGAACTAAGTAATTTGTCATGTTATCAGACAAGAAAAAGCATAACCTATCTAAAAGCATAACCTATCTTGGATCTGGCATTTAATATCCCTGCATTGATTATAACTTCTATATAGTAATGCTTCTGGTACAACTTCCTCAAAACCAAAAATCCTTGTTAGGAATAAAAGCATATCCTGACCTTAGTGTTATCTCAACGTATACATCTACTGAAACTGAAAATTATATACACCACTTGCTTTTCCAATAATGAAAAACTTCCTACTTGGAAATTCATGTAAAAGGCAGTTTTCTGACTTCTGATCTGATTGGTCACTTTAACCTTTGGCAGTGTTACCCTGTTGCTTCTATTGCCTTGTCAAAAAGCCCTGTGTTCTGCATGTGACAAAGACTGCATATATTAATAACTTAATTATACCTCTTCCAACCCTAATTACTTTAATTACTGCAATCATGGTAGTATAGCACCTGCAATTCAGAGCAATCAGCTGTTCTTGGATTGCAAAAATTAAGTGTTCATATGAAATATTAAGTAATGTGAACCTTTGTAGAGGTCTGTCGATAAGTCAGCTATAAGATGATCTACTCTGTTACAGCCCGTTCTACAATTCTTGATAGAAAGAAATGGTTTGGAAAGAATCACCATTGAGTGGTGCTGTATGAGGTTAAGTAAAGAATCTAATCCTGTACGTGTGTATATTAACCGAGTATGCTGTGTGTAGCTCTAGCTTTGCCAGAAGGATTGAAAATAAAAAGAGTGGAAGGAATTAATTTATAAGTTGAGTGGCAGTATGAGCTCTTCAAAGTTTAACAATTTTCCTACACATAATAAATCCAAGAATGAAATGCAAAGGCATTTTTCATAGGAGAAATGCCAAAATAACTAGATTAACAGTATCTGTAAAAGACATGGGCATCTCCTACCTCAGAGACATTTCAGAACATGTGTTTGTCAGCTCACCAGTGAACTTGGTACTGAGATAGCCAGCTGTTTATAAGAAACTGTATCAACTTCCATGATATTTGATGTGCCAGCAGAATTCTGAAAAAGGCCAAGTGAGCCTAAGAATGATCTATAGCTCCTTAACTTATTTAAAAGAACTCAATTTTCTTGTAAGTGACTAAGTAATTGCTGAAGAATTTAAATAAAGTTTAAAATGGATATCTTGATTTAGCTGGGGATTTATGCCACATGGGTGGTATAAGATACAGTTTCCTAGAATAATTGAGATTAATATTGATTAGAATTATCTACCTCCATAAAACTTTAGAGAGATGCCTATTAGGAAATCAGAATACTTAACTACCAAGGCAAAATGAGCTCCAGAGTTTATAATGGTTGAGTTCTAAAGGCAAGTGTCCAAACATACTACTGAGGAATTTCTCTGCTTAAATGCTAGATATCTTCCTTTGTGACAGAGAACTGGAACAGCAAAGCAGCTGTCAGAGTAAAATGCAGTCAGTTTCATAAAACATATGCTTCATGACATGTAGAGAGTGGTACAGAAAATAAACATCATGGAGATTTTCCTGACTGAGAGAACACACAATACAGAAAAACATGCTGGTTAAATAGGTTTATTTAAACAGTTAGCGAAGCTAAAGTTTCTCACAAAACTCCATTTCAGGCTCCTTACTCAAAATAATTTGAATGTCTTTTGAGGCTGCTATTAAACAAAGTGAAAATAATGTTCAGTAACAGAAAATAAAATAGATTTTAGTTTGACAGTTTTTAAACAAAATGTTTCAATTTTGCTATGACATTTTGCTATGACATTTTAAAATAACATTTAACTAAATCCAGTGTTTAAGGGGTCAGAGAATTTGGAAAAAATATTTTATTTTGACAGAATGAAATATTTTGTCAACTTTAAGTGTGTTTTTTTCACTATTGCCTTTGGGTAGGAAACAAAACTAACAGTTTTGTTCAGGTATATTCAAAAGAGATTTTTTTTCTCTGAGTGTGTTCCTCACCACATCACACACACTGGACCAAATGACAAACAAACGCAATTTACAAATGTTTATATGGAGCACTGTTCAGTGCTACACAGAATTGCCAGAGCTTAGCCTAAAATTTCCCACTGTTTTTACCGATCCCACCCCCTAGTTATAAACTAAGCCTGTAAGACTATGATGATAAGTAAATTTAGAGTAAAGCTGTTTTACTATAAAAAAGGTTCATTTTTTATTTCAGCACAGTCATGGTAGCAATCTTAATTGGTTAATAAAATTGACATAAATAAAAGGCAATTCTTGTTTCGAACCAGATGATAAATATTTATCTCTGACAGATGTGCCATGGTAGAAGGAGCTATAATTCTTCCAAAGAGCACTTCTGATTTTCTTTTATGTAGATTTGTTACTGTTGCCAAGTGAGCAACTGTGAAACTGTGGAAGTATAGAGTAAGAAAATTTATATTTCTGCTAGAAGTTTTAAGCTGCCTGACATAATATTAATTTTTTTTTATATTATCTTCTTTAACAGAGAGTAAAATAATGTTGATCAATATTTTTTGTGACATTCATTTCTGCACATTGCCAAAAGAGATTATCGTGAGCATTGGAGAACAAGATGGCAAAGAAGTAGTTGATTTCCTTATCTGTTGAGTTTGCAGACCAAAGCCTCACATGGTATGAACATCATTCCTTCCAGAACTATAGCAACTTACATATTTGAAGTCTAGCACTCAAACTTTTCTTTCAGAAAGTGCCTTTTTATTTTTGCAGTTAAAATGCATTTTCTTAGGCCACTAGTTGGTTTCAAAGGAACCACTCCTACCTAAACTCTTTATGAAGCTCTTGTCTAGAAATTTGTTTAAACCCAAACCCAAATGTAGTAATCTAAATTATATTATCACCAATGGAAATCAGTGCATCAATTTAATTTTGAGGTAGGATGACTGCTGGTAACTGAATTCTGCATTGAGAGAAAGGGGGGAAAGTTCAGCTTCTGAATGCATTATTCAGTATATAGATGAAAGATATTCAGTTCTTCCCATTTCTCATAAGTAATATGTATGTTCTGGGAGTGCATAAAGACAACAGTAATACATAGGCAAAGTCCTGCAATACATTGCATTTTCTGAAATGTGGCATGCCAGCAAAATGAAACATATGATACAGGCAGCTTTTCAGCGGTGACCTGTTGCCTTGGCTGTGGCATGAGTTAGCAGAAAAACTAGAGAACAATGTGCTTTTCACCATGTAGAAAGACTGTGCCATTACAGAAGTCTGCAGTTTGCTCTCATTCCTGGTCAATTCTGCTCTCTCTCAAACACAGGACTCTCAATAGTTAAACAAAACAGTTTTGGCTTGTGATTGTTATGTATTAAAGTTCATTAGCTATTTAAAGAATTGTGTTTGTATCATGACACATATTTTTAAAAAGCAGGCAAGAGAGGCAATAAATCTAAACATTATCAGAATTTCATAATTTACTAGAGTATCTGTATTTTGTATTCTGACTTAAAGGAACTTGTATAAACTATTTCTTCTAAATTAGAAGAATGTACAGAAGTTCAGATGCCAGAACTTCAGCTGGTGTAAACACATAAATAGTGTATCTAAAAACATCCATGAACATTTATAGTAGATAAAGACTTGGTCAGTCAAACAATTTCCTTGTCTGCTAGTTTCACAAAGGTATATGTGCATAAAGCTTCTTAGAGGTGATTTCTTCCTTGATTTATACTTAGGGATTTTTCCTACTCTGCATTTTGGAGAAAGCTTTATGCTTAACAAGAAAGGGTTCAACAAAGTAGGTGTAGTGTTGTTATTACGTGCAGTGTAGGCTACATTGCTTCTTGGCTTGTTAGGCTGCCTCCATTTTGCCTAATTCTAAATACATTGGATTTGGGCCTTGACAGACTTAAACAAAAGTGCATTTAAAAAAAAGACTATGTTTCAAGTTGTTAATTTTCTGCTCTCTCTTTCAGTCAGACACAGGTTGCATCTGACTGATTGTTTTTCAACGTTTCTTAAGAGACCTGACGATACAGGCTCAGCAGGCAGGTCGAATGTTAGTAGCCAGGAGCCAGGTAATATCTCTTGATATAGCTTCTACTTCTATTTTCTGCATAATGAAAAAAAATCCCTTAGACTTTCTGCATCCTATTCCCAGCTTTAAAATGGGAATAATTACGTTTATGCATTGAAAAAATGCACTAAAATACTATGATTTAAGTATCCTGGTCCGAATCCTGAGGTCCTGTTGATTGCAGTATGAGTTGATTAGTCCCTATCGTATACAGAAATAAGCATGCTATCAAAATGCCATAAAATGGTGACACTTTAAGGGGTACATTTTGACAGAGTTGTAATGACAATGGTTATCTAAGAAAAGACCTTGAAAATGCCTGCAGCATAGAAAAGCAAACTCCAATATTAATTAATAAATGTAGCATTAGTAGAAACAATTTCTAAGTATCTCTAACTTACTTGCTTTCAATTTATAGATTGTTTACTTAGCATACTTCATTGCCAGTAAAACTTTCTTTTAAATAGAAGTTTATAAAGCAAATTATCCAGCTGTGAAATTGGAAGCACAACTGTTTCAGCCCATCTGAATTTTTTTTAAACGTTCCCCCACAGTAATCTGCACTCGTCTTTATAGTGTCTACAACTGAAAAGGATTATCTAGTCAGAATACATCAGTATATAATAAATGTGCTTCATTTCTTCCACAGTCCTTAAAGCTGACAGCCAAAATGAATGTTTGTCTCAGCATTGGCACCACTGGTACTTTTGCAGAGACTATTTCATGGTCCATTGGACCCTAAAGGACATTGTTTTTAAAGGCATATTATCAAAAGGAATGAAGCGTACCATCAGAGTGCATATCAGCATGTATTAAACTTAAGTGCAATAGTATTGCTTAGTTGATATTGTAAGGCTCTCTAGTCAAAATGTATTAAAAATCATCTTTATGCTTCTCAACTTTTATAGTGTTTTTTTGTGTCTAACTAGTAAATACAGATCATGAAAGGTACTTGTAGATATCCAGTAAATTCAAAAGAACAGGAAAGTTCTTTATAAACAAACTAATTTATCATCCTTTCTGTATGTATATAGAAAACCTACTATCACAACTGCTGTTATACTAATGGGCTTCCCATACAGTGCCACATTAATTAGCTGTCAAAGTAGCACAGCTCTGAATCCCATTTTGCTGATTTATGAAAAAAAAAGCCACATTCCTTTAAAAATATGCAGATTCACTGTTAGAGATATTATCATGAAGTAATCAGCTTTCTTGGAAACAGCTATTCAATTGCACGATGTAAATTTCTGAATCTCAAAGGTTGGGGGCTCATAAGAATATTCATTGGTCAAATCACAGCTATGGTAAGATTGTGTGGGCAGTGCCTAATTTGATACAGATTGCAGCAGTGTTCATTGGGTTATATGCTGCATGGTCCTGACAGCTTAACTGTCAGATAAATTGCTGCAGTTATAGCATATGAGCAAGCCCATAAGATGATCATATTAATGTTACAAAAATATGACACCAAAAACTAATAAGGTTCTTTGAGGCATCTGGACAGAAGCAAAATCTAATCTTGTCTAAAAGATCTCCATTAGCGGTAATCATTCTGTAATATGATCAACATATTCTTGTCAAAGCAGATAGTCCTGTGCAGTATTAGTAAAACTGATTAAACATGGCATGCTATTCTAAAATAAACCTTCAACTTTGAGAATCAGCACCTGCTGATTATGCTGGATTTGTTAGTTAAAACACATCCAAGCCATTTTCAAAATAGCTGCTTCTGGTGATTTATTCTTAGTAAGGGAGAAATATACAGTAGTACAAAAGAAATCAAACGAGAAGTTAGGCCATATAGAATTTGAACAGCTCGAGGAAGGGGAAAAAAACATCTGAGAAGTGTCGAGCCCTTAGTACAACAATCTTTCATTGCCTTCCAGAAAAATGTAGGTTTATACATCCTTTACTTGTGATAACCTTGTGATCCAATTGCATAATCAACCCAAGTTTCTTCAAGGATGCACGTTCTTACAGCTGAAGAATAAATACATCAAGAGCACATCAGGTTGTCTTCTTCTTTGTTAAAAAGGCCTCACTCTTTGGGGTAAGCCTTTGCAAGTGATGGATGATTTGCTGGAAGTTTATGCTGTGAAACATGTGGTCCATGATGCTCTGATGTTCCTTGCAACCACAGAAGTTAATGAACTTAAAAGGCAGAATAAAGCTTGATATCAAGCACCATGCATTTTTTGCTCATTTTTTCCTCCTGTGGGCAAGGAAAGTTCCATGCATGATGATCTAGAGCAACGCAAAAGAGCTAAAGAGCTTAAGAGAGCACCTGGATGATTCTCTCTTTTTTTTTTTTTTTTGGTAAATATTTTTATTTAACTAATTCTTCTATAAGATCTCCAGAGTACTGCAGAATCCAGCTACCCTGCCAGTGATGTGCACTCACCTATCCAAGGAGCACACAGACCCTAGTTTGAATTATAATTGGAAAATATTTTTCCAGCTGTGAACTCATTCCCCTTTTGGGGTTGTAAAAGGATCCATATAGATCTGAGGAGCTTTAGTCTGCAGGATCTCAGTTCCTTAAGGCTGAGAGGATTGTTGACGGGCTGCAATGACAGCCTGTAAGTGTTTACTTTGGCTGGAAAATTGCAGCTAAGTTTCTCCAGAGAAGGAGAATAAGCAAAAAAGGTGCAACAGATAAGGATGGTGATTCCTGCTTTCTTGCCTGGAGGAACTGAGCTGTGGCTGGTTGCAGACCTTCTACAAATAGAGATGAGCTAAAACAGGAAAGGAAGGCAAGGCATGTTGGGAGTGACTTTGGAGGGACACAGGGGATTTTTTTCTTGGAAAATGAGGAGTTACAACCTGTTGGGTTGCATTTCAGAGATGGAGCCAGATGGACCCATCAGTGCTGCTGTAACCGGAAGAGTGAAAATGCTGTGCCCTGCATGACAAAGGGATTGAGTTAGTGCAGAACTTTGTTATTTGAAAAGTGTAAACCTTGCTGTGTAAATCTTGCTGTGAAGTGCTACCAAAGAAGAAACACATAATATGCAGACTTTAAGTAGGTTGTGAAAGGTGGAAACAGCAAGATGTTCCTGCTTCTATGTAACATGAATTAATTAAGACCAATTTAGCGCTAGTTTTATTTGGGAACTTGACAGTAATTGCAGGGGGTGGGGGATGGCCAAGGAGGTGGACAGAAGAGTAAGGAGAGAGCAAAGCAGTACACCCAATGACAAAGAATTTGAGGAAGTTGGGGCAGCCTCTGATATCAATACAGGCTGGGAGATGAAGGGATTGAGAGCAGCCCTGCAGAGAAGGACTTGGGGGTACTGATGGATGAAAAGCTGGACATGAGCCAGCAGTGTGCGCTTGCAGCCCAGAAGGCCAACCATATCCTGGGCTGCATCAAAAGAAGCGTGGCCAGCAGGTCGAGGGAGGTGATTCTGCCCCTCTACTCTGCTCTGCTGAGACCTCACCTGGAGTACTGCGTCCAGCTCTGGAGCCCTCAGCACAAGAAGGACATGGAACTGGTGGAGCAGGTCCAGAAGAGGGCCACAAAAATGATCCGAGGGCTGGAGCACCTCTCCTACGAGGACAGGCTGAAAGAGTTGGGGCTGTTCAGCCTGGAGAAGAGAAGGCTGCGGGGAGACCTTATTGCAGCCTTTCAGTACTTAAAGGGGGCCTATAGGAAAGATGGGGACAGTCTTTTTAACAAGGCCTGTTGTGACAGGACAAGGAGGAATGGTTTTTAACTAAAGGAGGGGAGATTTAGGCTAGATATAAGGAAGAAATTTTTTACAATGAGGGTGGCTAAGCACTGGAACAGGTTGCCCAGAGAGGTAGTGGAGGCCCCATCCCTGGAAACATTCAAGGTCAGTTTGGACGGGGCTCTGAGCAACCTGATCTAGTTGATGATGTCCCTGCTTACTTGGGGGGGTTGGACTAGATGACCTCTAAAGTTCCTTTCCAACCCAAAGCATTCTATGATTCTATGATTCTATCATTCTATCATTCTAAGTCCAAAAATTATAGTTTAGAATAAAATACCCACCTGTAATGAAGGGTGTGGTTCCAAACTACGAGGGAGATAATTTAGTTATCATCTGCGACGTAAAGACAAAGGCAACAACCATCAGATCGAGAAATAATGTGTTTGTTTTCAGCATGCTTTTTGTGTTTTCTTTCACTCCGCCATTTTGAACAGAACACCAAACACTTTTTTGTTCCACTGATGAAAGGACAGTTATTACACTGGGATAAAGTATTTCCCAATATTTATCCTTGTAAAGTGAAAAATAGGGCTAAATGTTGGAACATCTCAGAAAATTAAGTTTCGTTTCCACTGGCACAACCTTGTCTAACAAGGATCAGCATCTGTATCATGATGTTATAGTGTCCTCATGAGAGAGATGCCTCGTTTTTACAGCAGGAGAGCTACTTTCAAGGTGAAGGATGTTCAATGTTAAATCATAAATTCAACAAGCCTACTCTGTCACAAGAAACAAATTCAATTTTACAGTAAAAATTGTACACTGAGTATCTGTGCTTCTAAAATGGAGATGGGCTGGTGATAAATGAGATCAGGGCGACAGATGTCAGACCCTCTAAATTATATGGGCTAGACTGAAAGTTATACTAGACACACACAATGAAGTAAAAGGAAATGAGAGTGCACTCATTTATATCAATATTTACATGCTAAGTATCTTTTAATTTGTGTGTGTGAAATAGATGGAAATACCTTCAGTTTTCTCCCCTGACACCAGCTCACAGGAGGTTGTGGGGTTTGCTGACCACTGTCAGAAAGTCCACCTGGCACTTTTCTCCCCACTTACAAGAAGCAAGAAGTCAGCTGCCACTCAGGCTGCCTCTGTGTCAGGCTGCCTCCCATGCTGATGCATTTACAGGCAAGCCCTTGATTGGGCTGCATCAGGAACCAGTTTTAACTTCTGAGTACAATGAATTACTTTTTTAACATTTTTCACTGATGATTTAGCTCTTAAAAGTTAACCTCATAGGGTACATCATTAAAACATGACTTCAAAGCAGAAATAATACTTCAGTAATATCTTATTAGAACCAATAGCTCACTCTGTAATGAAATCTTAACTCCACCAACAGTCAAATTGAATGAATGCAAAGGAACAAAGCTGCTCAAACACTGAAAACCGATTATTTCACTTTCTATTCTGTCTGTACCATGCAATAATTTCCCCGTATTAAAGCAGTATATTTCAGAGGAATTACAATTTATACACAATGAACAATATCTTAAAATATCTTTGTTTCTTGGATATTTTCAGTGAGAGAACTAATGGGCAGATCTTTCACTGGAAAATGTAGAAGCAGAAATTAAACTGGAAAAGTTCTGTATGCCATTTGTAGTAGGATAATAATGATACTGGGTTCAACAGATATGCATCATAAATGCACAGGACCAGATTTATGTATTTTTTTTTAAAATTGTAGCATTGAGATAAATTTGGTAAAATGTGTTCTCAGATTTGCTATGTTGAACTGTATCCTGAACTTTTGGTAATGTTTAAACTTAATGTGATCTTCTGATTTACAGCTATCCAGAGATGCGTGGCATTGCCAGAGATCTTAGGCATGCACTAATCGGCACAGATAATGGGTGATTCTGGAAATAAAACTCTCTCATGAGTGACGATGTCAGTGTGCTGCTGTTGTGAATCATCTTTAAAACCTTCTCCATTATGTGTGAAGGACATCCTCTAAATTAAGGGGTTTCGTGGTTTGCTTAAGTCAACATTGCTATGGTCAGCAGGTTTGCAGTGAAGAACAACTCTTCTGGATTTGCAGATACTGCCATCACAGGTAACTCTGACTCAAATCCTTAGTTATAAATCTCCTTTCTCTAAAATTTATAAAAACCTGCTTATTTGCATTCTCTCTAAAGGGTTTTCTAGAGGTTTTGAAAGTTGAGGAAAATACCACCATCCCTTTCTTTCCAGTAATTTGTATTTCAAATAGGATGGATTATAAGTCCTTTCAGTCCCACTGGATAAGAAATATTAAAAAGTTATTTGACTTCCTGGCAAAATAGAGTTGCCCGGTGACCACTAGCGATGGTCTGTGGCCAGGCTATTGAGGTTTCAGCTAGTAAAAATTGCTATGACCAGCAGTAGGAGACACTACGACTGTGATGCACTCTAATACAAAAATCAAGAGAATAGAAAAGGCACATGCGGTGGTGAAATATGACAGGGAGCTTCCGATTCACGTGTTGTACCACTTAAAACTTCTAATAACTGTAAGTTGCCTTGGCCTTCTGAGCTACAGTCCAATAGCTCTGATTGCATAAGTGTATGACGCAGAGCACATACAGCTAAGTCAGGCTGTATTCTAAGACACTGATGAGTATGCCAGGCATGTACAAGAAAAAAAAAAAGCTTTTATATATTTTAATTAGGCAGAGTGAAATCTGGCCAAGAAGAAATTAGTAACCTGAACTCCCATTGCTGAGAATTACCTTACAAATTTTATGACTGTCATTGTAGGTATGGAGAATGTTCTAAACAAACTGATAATAAAAAGGGGACAAAACATGAGCATGCTTTCCATGCATCATTCATTTCTATTCAACCAGCAGAAAAGCTCTTAGAAATGGAATATTCTCAAGGGTCAATTTTTCTGACCACAAAGATCTTCCAGCAGCAATACGCGTGTGTTTTGGTGAAAAGTGAAAGACCATCAGGGAGAGGGCAGATCAGAATGATTCTTGATTATTAAGAATACATGAAATATATAGTGTGTCTGTGTGTGTAATAGTCTTATCTTCTATTCAGAGAAGAATGTTACAGTGTTGAAACCTCATTGTTGCTGGGGAATGCTTTCCTGGTATTTTGGGAAGAGTCAGAGGTTAAAAATCTCAATCTTGATCTGAATTTCCCTAAAGTTTCAGAAAAATCTCATAGCTCCACTATATAAGAAAATTTAAAAACTTTCAACTTCATTATTTCATTTGTGTCAGAATTCTTACAGTATACGCTGTGTGTGTTGGCAATTTTGTATCCTGTTTAAATAAAATATATACAAACTATGAGAAAGGGAAAAGACATTACCAAATGTACAAAGCTCTTTTGTATTTTGCTTTGTAAGTGAACAGAAATAAATAAGTAAAAATAGCATGTTTTATTGCAAGGGGAAGAAAGAGGAATGAATACAATTTCCTCAGGAAGAAAACGCTAGTTACACTACCAGATGTTGAAATGATGCACATTAAAATATTTTTGTACTAATTCAACTTCTTAACAGGAATTCAGCTCTGTGAATAGTTAAACTGAACCTTCCTGAGTGGGCCAGATGGGTTAACATGACAAAACAGCACAAAGTATTGCAAAGATACTACTTATAATTCAGCACCCAAAATGCTGGAAATAACTGAATTGTTGAGAAAAAAATACTTAATATTTTTAATTATTGTAGTAAAGACTTGTGATCCAAAGGTTATTTGTAATTACTCGTGATAAATTTACTTTATATTATTTTTTTCCCCATTATTTATTTTTAAATTTCTTCAGAAATGGAGAATAAAGACTTGTTCCAGTGAAGTGAAACTAAGCCAATACAAAAGCTAATGAAATTAATTAAGAGGTTTTTGTTATATCTTCTAAAAAAAGTGATTCAGAAATCTTTTACACATTTTTCATAGGATAGTTGAATGTTCCAAAAATGCAAGAAGCTTAACAAACTGACTCCAAAGAGGTAGTTATTACGTACCGTACACCTACATTGGACTTACTACACTAAGCAGTTTGGCATTTGCTTATTTCTAAAAATTGAAGAGGTGTGGGAAAGTTTCACACTTGTTTTTTTTTAACTACTTTGCTGGACTGAAGTCTTATACTGAGGTCTATCAAGCTTCATTTGCCTTGTTTCAGTAGTCACCGTCATGGCAATGGCCAAGCAACCATTTCTGAAAAATATACCTAAACCCATATTATGTTTGAAGGTAATAGAATATGAATTTGTATATATCCCTCTCAGTAAAAACATATTTCCCCTTCTCTTGAAAAAACACTGTGTAGCATGCATGTCTCTGAAGCCCATGGAAAGACATTGACTCCAAAAGGAATTTGAACCAACTCCATAGTATGTTCTTAAATGACTTATGTTGAACTATGTCATATGATTTTTTTCTGTGGAAACTCAGACTGGGGCGGGGGGTGGGTACAGGGGCAGTACTAACAAGAAACATTGACTTTTAAGAGCAGAAATGCCTCCAGAGCTGACTGGTGCAACAGGAAAGGTTAGGTCCCTCCACATGTGGAGGGACAGGTCCAGGATGCCTGTAAATCCCTCTCTCTGCCCCTGTTCATACTGCTTCAGTTCAGAGTCAGGGCTGGGCAGGTGCCCTGCTGCGGTTCTCATTCGTACCCTAGATGTGTGGCCAGAGGGCAGTGGGCTGAGCAGCAACCGTGGAGGGTTGGACTGTGCCGCTCTGCGGAGGGAGGTGGGTCCTGAGACCGCAGGCAAGGGAATATGGGGAGCACCAAGGCTGGAGGCAGAAATGGGCCATGGCCCACGTTGGGAACAGCTGTGGGAGTCATGGCAAGTCATGGTGGGCAGCAGGAGCCAGTGTGTGACTGGGAAAGAGCATCCTAATGGGGCTACTGTGGAGCAATGCAGAGGTTTAGGAGAAATGGCCATGGGCTGGCTCTGTCTGTGTGTGCAAGCTTTTAAAACTGTATAATATTAATTTAACAATGTTTATTTCTGTCTATCAAAAGAAATAGAGTTCAATTCAGATTCAAGGGATGCCTGGTGCCAGAATTTTGTTCAGGACTCCTTTTTTTCCTTTCCTTGAATATTAGAGTGTAATGCAGTTAGAAAAAAATAAGAAGCTTGATTGTAATGAAAATAATTTTAATGACTATATCAAGTGAGTGCAATTAAAATCTAGGTACATAAATAATATGTCATCCTAATTAGAAGTAAAGTGTTTTTTCCAGAGTACGCTTACTAAGTTTGGGTTTTTCTTTTTTTGGGGGGGGTCTTTTTTGGTTTTTTAAGATTAATTGAAAATATAGGCCACTGTACACTGAGAAAAGAATGTAAAAGAATTTTATTTTATTTTCTTTAAGTTTCAGCAGTTACTTAATGTTCTTGGTTATCTTTCATCCTGCAAAATTATTTTTTTGAAAAAGTTTGTCTGCACTGTCTTCATTAATGCTCCAGCTGTTTTGGTTTTTTAATATTCATACCAGTAACTCACCATTTCTTGATTGATAAGTGATTGAATTAATTCAGTATATTTTATTTAGTCAGAGTTCCATTTTTAGGCCCAGTCCTCCATTAAAGCATGCAGGAGTCTGTATGTGAGGAGAGAGCAAGGGAAAGGGAAGAAGAGGTATCACTCCTTGCAGAGCCTTGTCAGGGCAGGGGGGGATTTGTTTGAACAGAGCTTATGGAAAGATTAAGTGTTAGCTATTGTAGGATTTATGTCCGTGCATTGGAGATCATCACCATCGCAGGAATATGCTCTAAGTTCAATTACCTTATTGCAGGACAGCAACCATTAAGATCACATTGCATATGTGCCCCTAATCTGAGGAATTTAGTAAGAGCATGAAGAGTACAAGTGATTAAGGTTTTTGCCAGTGTACCAAGATCTACTTTCTAAAAGCATTACATGAATGTGCTGGTAGATTTAACTATCTAAATGTTATTTTTCTGCCAAAAATCAAAATCTAGGAAGACTATAAAACAGATTAGTGGCTTGCTGGCATATTTCTCCCTCCATTCTGTAAAAAATTATTGACTGGGTAGTGTATAGTTGACACATCATAGGAGGAGGAAGACATACTTTGTATTCAGAAGTTCATGGAGTTATAGGTATAAGAAATGGAATGGTGTATTAACTTGTTAATATACCTGTAAGTATAGGATTGCTGTCAGGCATACAAGTTATATACTTTTTTACATTAATAAGTGAATCATCATACTCTGCTCTCTAGTTCTGATTTTCTACTGAAAAGGTTCTACTTAAATAGTAGTTTGGATTGCTACAGCAAGAGAGATTTTTTAGGGGCTAGTAAATCAATTCTACTTGCATTGACTAAACCAAGAAAGTAATAGCTTGACAGGCTCCCGTATTACAGCTCTGGTATGTTACAAATGAGATAGACGAGTTTATCAGACAGAGAGAACAGGAGATGATTGAGACAGTTCAGATTCAGAGACTGGTAAGAGGCATCAACTGAGAAATACTACTTCTTTGCTTGTTAGCTAGTGCATCCCATGACCAGTCCAACATGAACTGGGTGTGCAAAAGGAAGACCTTCCAACTTTGAGTGGGAGGCAGAGGTGCCTAGATGTTGAATAGTGCAAAGCCTGCTAATTTGCAGAAGGAAGAGTTGACCTACATTGACTCTCTGTATGTACTTTTATTTCAATTCAGGAAATTGTGAAGCAAAAGGAAAAGGGAGGGATAGACCGAAATTAAACTAAAGAATGAGGATCCTGAATACTAGGTGCCATGGGAGTCTGCACTGTCCATAGTAAATAAATGTCTGCTCTCTGTGGGGAACCTTCGAAATGAAGTCTTTCCCTTCCATTAACACACACACCCACACAAAAAAAAAAAAAAACTTGCACCCACTGCTCTGAAACTCATCCCTTTTATCCTTGAATACTCTAACCAATTAGTGAGTGCAAAAGGACTTAAAAGATTGTCACAAGGGATAGTCTTACATTAAAGACCTTACTGATATTGAATGAAAGCTGGTTGCCTTTTCTAGTCACACTGAATGACACCAAGTACCTGAGGACAGCACTCCTGTGAGGAACAGGGAGATTCTGACTCCATGTCAATACACTATACTCATGCTGTAGTATTCCCTAGCATGTTGCACTAAGCAGCTTAGCTGGAAAATACTTCACATAAATAGCAATTTGTCATTAAAAGTGAAGCAGAGAAAGCTAAGGTTAAATAAAAAGCATTTAAGCTCTTATCAGGATAACCAAACGTATTTTTCATGTTGGAAAAGCATGTTTAGACATTGAGTAACCTATGTATTTAGTTCTCATAGCGTACTGTAAATGCAGATAAACTTGATAAGCAAAGACACATCTGCTGAATAGGAACATGGTTTATCATTTTTCTCCTGAGGTAATGACTACCTATTCACCCTCCCCTGCCTCGCCAGCATCTGTAAGACTACTCCTGCATTCCTACACAAAGTGACAGTGCAAGTTGTTCTACTTATTATTCTTGTATTGCCGACACTGCACCTGTCTTTTTTAATGATGTATGGCCTTACCTTCGTGGTGGTTAATCTAATGATGGACTAACTCCCTGGAGGTTACAGGCACCATTTTCTGTGTTTCTAGCCAGCAGCCAGCATCATATGGTGATGAATGCTTTGGGCTTCCCTCACCCCCCCTCACCCATGCTGACTATGTGCACATTTGTTGCAGTGTGAAATCATAGCTATAGCTTCAAAAAGAGCAATTTCTTGGCAAGGAATCTTTGGTGTCTTATGTGCTTCGTTCACCAATTAGACAGTATTGAAAAGAGAATTAATTAATTCAGGAGAGCAACAAAATGCAGGGGTGGCTCCAGGATGAAAGCACTGAAGTTCCTCAAGTGAGAAGTAAAAACAAGCTCTATCACTTAAATTTCTCTGCTGATTCAGTTAAAAGCTCAGACCATCTTATTATGTTTCAGCTAGTAACCTTCAGCATGCTGAAACATCATTTGACTGAAACCTGGCCAGGCAGTTTCAAAAGAAACTCCATGTAATTGGGAGAAAAGGTTTTTTCTAAAATACTAATGCATGTCCTGAAAGCTAACTAGAAGACAAACTGTACGATAAAGGAGAAATAGTGAATTTTGCGTAGATTTCTCAGGAAAATTACTAACTTCTCCAGTAATATAAAGCACATAACTATGTTCAGCCTGGAAACTTAATTGGTAACTAAATAATGATTATTACTACAAGTGGTTCAAAATCAGTTACAAATGTGAAATCTATTGCTTATGCAAAGTAAAAACAACAGTGATATTAAAGCATAATTTTGTAACACATATGTGTTACAAAACACATGTGTATACTTCTATCATGAAAGATATTTGGATTTGAAGTTGGTGGTCATAGGGCATACCAGAAAACAGTCCTCAGCATTCACCATCACACTATGTACTTGTTATTTTTGATAAAAATCTACTACTACGCACTGATCTCCTGCTGGCCTGCTTACTTGCCCTGGCCAGTGTGTCAGCTGTTATATTATGGTCTTACTGATTTCATCCAAGCAACATTTTGATGTACTTCTGTTTTCTTTTTTGGCTGAATATTTTCCATTTTATGGCCAATCTATGTCCTGATGATGCTTGAGTTTTCATTGTAAGCACTTGCTGTTGGGAATGCAAAAATAATACTGTTGTGCACTTACCAGCTTAGAAGTCAGGGCTCCAATACTGAAGGTATTAAATAAAAGTATCTTGAACCTCCTCTCAACCTGACACAATCTAACATATAGTGTCCTAGTGCCTATTTTTCCACAGAGTTCCCAACTCCCATTGCAGTCCATTTCTTATCACTTGCTCTCTGTAAGGGGAATCTCTGTGCATAAACATTCCAGGAAAAACAAAAAAAACCCCAAACACAATGAAACAGTAGCTTGCTAGATATACTTGAAAGGGAATGCTGTCACAAAAGGCTAGATGAAAAAAGACAGCAAAGGTTCCTCCAGGAGAGATTTGTTGCAAATGAGATGATGCTGTTGGCAGCTGTCTCTGTTTGAACTCAGAGAAAGTGTTTAAAGACTTTTTGTATGAGTGTTCCTTAATGATAACAGTATGGACCACTTCAGCCTCTGAAATGCAAGAAAGCTGTCTGCAGTAGTTCCCCAAGGAAAGCCAGCAGATAAATTACATTAATTAATTTATTTTAGGAGCGTCCTTTTCCAAAACTCTATTATAACCGTAATTTATTAACGTTGATATTGATATCGATAACAGCTTGTGGCTGTTATCCTACAATAACTGTTTTGCTAGTACAATTCTATCAAGCAGAAGCAGATAATAAGAATGACCAAGAGAGAAAAAAAATAACTGATAGTGGGTTTTGGTATTTGCACAAATTTATTTCCACAGAGTGTGCAAGTCTCACAATCAAACATAACTGCAAAATCTTTTAAAAAAAAAAAAAGAAATTTGACCCTTGTAATACTGCTTTTGCAAATTTCATTTCATAAATTATATTGAAATCCCAGTCATGTCCTAACTTATGCCAGAAAGCAGTTTACAAAGTTTTGTTTGTGGCTCTGTCTGTGAGTTCTATATGGTGGCTTTTTTGGAAGAACTGGTGAAGAGATTTGAGATGAAACAAAAGAATACAGTGACTTCCATCCTGATTCAATCCTCCTTCAGGGTTCTCTGGCTTAAGCAAGTAAGTGGTGTCATCCTGTCATTAACTCACAATTTGTTGTCCCTTCCTGGGTTTGTTACAGTAGCATGCGTAGCTAACAAATATGTATTTTGTTGCTGTATGTATGGCAGAATTGTAATATTGTCTCCTACTAATAAATATATTTGGAAGCAGCTAATCATAAAAGTAAGATGTTATCCCAAACTGAGCACGTATTCATTCTGTCTGCAAGGTGAAGCTGAACAGAGTTGACTTAGTTGAAATCGATTTTTGTGTTATTTTGGCATTTCTTTATGTCTTGGTTTCAGCTGGGAGAGAGTTAATTTTCTTCCTAGTAGCTGGCATAGTGCTGTGTTTTGGATTTAGTGTAAGAAGAATGCTGATAACACACTGATGTTTTGGTTGTTGCTAAGTAGAGCTTACACCAGTCAAGGACTTTCTTTTTCAGCCTCCCATGCTCTGCCAGGTGCGCGAGAAACTGGGAGGGGGCACAGGCAGGACAGCTGATCCAAACTGACCAAAGGGTTATTCCATACCATATGACGTCATGCTCAGTATATAAACTGGGGGGAGTTGGTCGGGGGCAGCGATCGCTGCTCGGGGACTGGCTGGGCATCGGTCGGCGGGTGGTGAGCGGTTGCATCACTTGTTTTTTTCCCTGGGTTTTGTTTCTCTCTCTCTCGTTCTCCTTTTCATTGCAATTTTATTACTATCATTATTACTGTTATTTTATTTCAATCATTAAACTGTTTTTATCTCAACCCGCGAGTTTTCTTTTGCCCTTCCGATTCTCTCCCCCATCCCACTGGGGAGGGGGAGGGGGAGGGTGAGCGAGCGGCTGTGTGGTGCTCAGTTGATGACTGGAGCTAAACCACGACACTTTATTTTGTATTTATTTTCTTTTCTTTATTTTGTATTTTATTTTCTTTATTTTAGGTAGAAATTGAATTGCTTAGATAACCCCTTTCCCTAGTTTTTCAGTAGAATTAGTCACAGAAGTCTATTGAAAACTCATAACATTTGATCAACCCAAAACTGCATTTTCCAGAAGTTAAAAGATTTGACTAAAGACATTTGCTCTATATTAGTTACATTATCCTTTTGGCAGAATTTTCTGGTTTTGAAGATGAGGTTAATGCTTTCCTTAATCTAGTACATTTCTGTTACAAACTTTCCGTTCTGTAATAATTCAAGAGGTGTTTAAATTCTCTTTCAAATATTCCAAACAATATTGAATGTGCAGGTATTTTGAAATGGAAATTTTTTAATTCTTGTATTTTAGATTGTTTATTTTTATATAATCCAAGTAGTCTTACTGAAGTCATTCATTGATCCAACTGCCTCACACAGAGCTTTCTGGTGAAAATTCCCTTGCAGCTCATAATGTGCATGGACTTTGCAGAAATTTATTCATATATATTTCAAATAAGGATTACTGTTGAGAATTTCCCAGTCAGTTCATGCAGTTTATAAATAGGGAAAATTAGATAGAAATAATGAAATTATTCATGATGAGGTGTTTGCTCAGATTTAGCTACCAGTTCTTTCCTCTGACATTTTTTGTCTGGCCTATTTTAGTACCTCAGCTCTTTTTCATTGGATTTCTTGACTGTTTTCATGCTGTACTCTTTCCCCTGTGATCCCAACTCAAAACTTTAAAATTTTAATGTGAAATTTTAAGCTGTAAATTATTCTGGGTTTTTTTTAGGACAGAGATGGATTGGATTTATATTAAGATTCATGGAGTAAGTTCTCCTATTTCAATTGAGTCTTATGCTAAGGTTTTTTGTTTGCATAGATTAAATAAGAACTGCAACAATGCAGATTGAATCCTCCAGAAATCTGCTGAAGACAGCAGTATACTGTGCAGTTTATTTCTAATTTGATGGCTTAGAAAACCACTTCAATTATCATTTTCTAATGGCTTGATAGAGGAGCTCAGGAAGAGACAAGACAGTCAGAGTGAAGAACATGTACAAAGCTAAGCAAACAGGGAGTGAGTAATTTCAATTCACAGCGTTACAGTACTGGTATTTCCTATATTCCCATGACAAGGTCAGGCAAGGCAGGTTGTAAAATCACATCCTTTTTACGTTTCCTATAGTCTATACTTCCCAAAGACCATTGGGATACTAGGTTCAGTCAGACAAGGCAGAAGAGAAGTCCCAAAATAAATAATTTATTCCTTAGCATGGTACAAAAAGAGTTCCGGTAGAGCTGAGAAAAGAAAAGCCACTGAAATGTAATGGGATACAATGCAGAGGTCCCTACATATCTAAGGTTTGTAGAGAACATTTTATCCCTTATCAGACTGAACAAGCAGAACCTGGGGTTTTTTCCCTTGTCTGTAATAATCCCTTGCACCTCCAACACCAGGAAAGTCTTTCCTTCCTTCCTGAAGTAAACATCCAGAAATTAATACTGGTTTTTGCAGCTCTTCATAGGAAATATACTCTATCTCAATTCCCTTTAAAGAAACTAATGTCAATAGCATGACTACTTAAAACCTTTTCTGCCTTGAACCTAAGTATTTGCTCTATGTTGTGGACTACATGGAAAGAAACCTCCTGGGCTTAGGTTGAATGTCTTTGAAAGGAACAGATGCAATCTGACTACAATCAATTGATCCTCAAAACTGGGATATAAATATTGTAATACTTCTCAGTGATACTAGCAATATGACCTTTACAGATTAATGTATTCTTGTCTTTGTAAACAATCCTATTTATGGCTGACCCAATTACTTAAGAGCTCATTAATCTGAGATCTAAATTGTTAGATGGGGAAGTTTACAGTTGTCTTTAGAGTCAGCTACTCATCTCTATTATTTTGGACAAATATAATCAGATCTCATGGGGATCGATATTCAGCTGATTTAGATTTACAATTAGAACAGGGCTTCTGTCAGTGCCGGAGAAGGTAAATGATGAACAAAGCACGGGAATGAAAAGCCCAAGAACATTTTCAGCACTTACTGCTGGAGTTGTCTCATTCTCTGAATTTGCCAGTCTGAAAACACAGAGAGAAAGCTGCTGAAGTAACGCTGACATCTCTTCCCAGCCTTAAACCACCTTAAATCTAAACCTTAATAAATATCTCAGCTCAAAAAATGAGCACTTACCCAAAAAAAGACTCGAGGCAGTGCTGTGAAACACGTGAGCCCCCAAACTTTCCTTTATTGTTGCTCCTAAATCCACTCCAGAGAAATGGCCACTTCATCCTGGGCTGCTCAGCCCTGAGCCTTGCCCAAGGCCCAACCTGGTCATATGTTGGGCCTGAAGCAGCAACACCAAACTCTTCCAAAAAGCAAGATAAGGTGCTGCAACCATACAATGTAGCTGAAAATCCCTCCCTCGACATTGCCAGGCAGTCCAGAAACATTGCTGTGTTTCCTGAATTACTCACCACCGTCTGTAACCATAACCTTAGGCATTACCACATATTTTTGGCATGGAACTAGTAATGTTGCCTGGGAAGAGACACTCCTCTCTGCTGCCATTTTGTCACAGCTGTAAGCTCTCCTCTCTGGAAATGTGGATCAGCTTTTCATGCATTATCAAGCCCTGCCCCAGCTCCAGGCTGACGGGAAGCAGCAGGTCCTACCTCTGTTGCAGTTATGGAGAAGGAGGTGAGTTTCATGCAGGTCAACCCTCAGCTTTTCCTGGCTAACAATTCAAAGAATAAACCTCACTGGATGTCTTCTCCTCCCAACTTACAGGCCCAAGCCCTAACCCAAACACAAGAATTAGCTGAGTTTTTAGAGGGAGGGAGGAAACCTTCAATACCACAGCAGCCCAGCAAGGACAGAGTCCCCAAATGTCCCCACTCCAGAATCCATTCTTCCTCTCACCCTTTTGGTTTTGTACTAAGGAAACCCTACCCTTAACTCTCCCTATATGTTTCTCCTGTAGTAGGAGATCACAGTGGCCCAGAACAGACCAAGGGGTTAACTCCAGAGAGGCGCAGCCCTGAGGACTGCTTGAAAATGTTATCTAAGCACACTGATGTTAAGGAAGGTGTTAAATGGCTGATTATACTAAACATCTACTGAAAAATAATCACTTACTGTTAGTTGACATCCATGTAAAGTAGGAAGATTCCTAAGATTATGTCCTGGTTTCAGCTAAGATAGAGTTAATTTTCTTCATGGTAGCTGGTGTAGTGCTGTGTTTTGGATTTAGTAGGAGAATAATGCCGATAACACACTGATGTTTTAGCTGTTGCTAAGCAGTGCTTACACCAGTCAAGCACTTTTTCAGCTTCCCATGCTCTGCCAGGTGCACAAGAAGCTGGGAGGGGGCACAGCCAGGACAGCTGACCCAAACTGACCAAAGGGCTATTCCATACCATATGACATCATGCCCAGTATATAAACTGGGGGGAGTTGGCCGGGGGGCAGCAATCGCTGCTTGGGGGCTGGCTGGGGGTCAGACAGTGGGTGGTGAGCAACTGCATTGTGCATCACTTGTTTTGTGTATTCTTTTATCATTATTATTATTATTTTCTCATCCTCTGCTGTCCTATTAAACTGCCTTTATCTCAACCCACGGGTTTTACTTTTTTTTTTTCGCAATTCTCTCCCCCATCCCATCAGGGTGGGGGGAGGGTGAGCGAGCGGCGGTGTGGTGCTCAGTTGTCAGCTGGGGTTAAACCACGACAGATTATTATCTACTGTTTTCTATATGGATCAGTTACATTTTAGATACATTATAGGGGGAAAAAATTGAAAAGTCTTTTCTTTTGCAACTTTATAGTGAGGCATAAATTACTTTAATGACACTTCATATAATTGTGTTTATATTAATTCTTAATGGTCTTAAATTTTCTAAACAATCTTAAATAGCTAAACATGTGTATAGAGGAGACAACTGCAAAAAAACTGTGATGTAGATCCTCTCTATAATTTTTGGACTAAATACATCAAAAGCAATATATATGTATTAGTTGTATTTTATGTGTCTCTAAATTTATTCAGTGTCAGTTTCTCACATAAAATCTAGAATAAACCTGCTGGTTGGTTTAATGCCATGACCACATTCACATTAAGTGTAATGTCTCTGATGACAGTTGCAACTGGGGTCAGAACCTTTGAGTGCCGACCCCAAGGGATAGTCCAGTCAAAGTGTATGTGCAAATAAACTAAAAGGCACTCTAACAACATATGCACACACGCACCCCAAATCCTGTCACAATGGGTTCTTGTAACAAGTCAGTGCACGGAGGGCTTTGAAGTTTTTTGCTAAAGCTATAACTGGTTCTGTCAGATACCAGTACCTTCATTTGACAGCCATAATGTTCCTACTTTGTCTTGATTCAGGACAGCATTGTTCCAGTGGCTAGAAAACATGACAAAGGATTGTAACAAGTAGCAGTCCAAAATAATTTAAAAACTCAGTGTGGAGGTGATTGAAATAGCAAGCTAAAAATATGAGAGAAATCAGCGTATATTTAACAACACCTTTTTAAAAGCCAGCCTTATATAATGCTGGGCTGTCACAAGCTCCTTATGAGCAGTGACATTTCAAGAAAAGCTACTGTCCATTTCTCTTCCCATTTACCCTGCAGAATGCTTGCTTTTCCCCTTGCCCTTTTCAATCAGGCTGGCGTTAATAAAATAAGGAGCAAGTGAAAAATGCACAGTAGAAAAAGGAGAGAAGTTTGTAAAACCGCTAAAAAAAATTAGCTCACGAGGCATAGGTCCTGGTGGACAATTTCTGACGTTCTTTGCTGAGGTGCTGTGCTACGCAAATGAATTTTTTACCTTAGTGCCAGGTAGAAGGCTGACACTAATAGTTCAAGTATGCATTAGAATCTGGATACAACTTCATCTAATCATATATCTCCAGGAATATTGACCATCCAACTCATAGATACTTGCTACCCTTGCAGTACAACAAGCGTCAGGGAAAAATATTATACTCCTTATATTCCCCTAGACACTCTGCTGGAGAGGAATAAAGACCCTCCCCTACAGTGACCATTGATCTCTGCTTTTGTTTCCTCAAGGCTTTCCAGCTTATCACCTGAAATGTGCTGCTGGAGATTGTCCCAACCTAATGTCACTGGCAACCACAGCTGTAACAAATATACAGGTAGAAGGAACTGTGCGTGCTGATGCTGGGAGGATAGCAAGCCCTAAAATGCTATTTAGCCTGTCTCTCCTAGGATTTTAATGAAATTTCCTTCCTGAATTCTGCATCTGGCTCATTTTGCAACCCTGTTCTAGCTAAATAGGTTAAGGCAGGGCCTTGTTGGAACTTTTGAAAGTTGGAAAAATGGCTAAATAAATAACAGCTAGAGGAAATCCTCCCCTGGGGAAGGTGGCCTCTCCTACCCCTACATTTCTATCCCTGTGCCTTCAGGCCTGTGCAGTCATGCCAAAATGCTAAGAGCAAAATGATTTAGGGTAAGACACACAAAAGAAAAGAAAGCAAAGGAAAACAAACTGCAAAGACAAATAAACCTCGAAAGTATTTTAAAATTTTTCCCACATTAAGAAGTCATGTAAATGAAAAACCACCCCTTTCCCAAAATTCATTTCAATCAGTAGGACTACTCAAGAAGTAAGTTATGACTCAGACTTATAAATGTTGACTCACATCTGACCCTCAGCAAAAACGCAAATCTGTTAGTAGCTTCCAGAACTCCTCTCAAGTAATCAATCAGATAAAAGAACCTTTCTATCTAGGAAATGTTTCTTGCATATTACCATTTAATTTCCTGTAGTTGAAAAAGAGAGTTTTGAGTTAATAGAGGCAGCAATATAAGTTATTTTAGTATTCAGCTAAAAATAGTTAGCTATTTCTTGAATGGTTATAGCTTGAGAAAACCATCCCTTTTACTGTTTTAAATTTGCAAGTGATTTGGTGATGCTTTATTTTGCTTTATACCTGGCACTGCTGGTGCTTACAGAAATGTTAAATGTTAAGAATGGCAACTAATACTTCTTTCCAATTATGAGTTAATACAAGAAGGTATGTTATAAATTATATATTATTTTTAGAAAATCTATGACAATTTTGTCATTGGCCACTTTAGCAGTTCAGCGTCTTCCTACAGGAATGTTATGATGCACAGATGATGGAGTTTCTGAAGGCAATCAGTTAAGTGTGGCCCTGCTTGAGCAGGGTAGTTGGACAAGACAACCGCCACAGGTCCCTTCCAACCTCAAATATTCTGTGATTCTGTGAAGTGTGAGCTATTGAAAAAGGAAATTTAATTAATGGTATCCAACATTTATGACAAATAGACTACTGCAATTTTGAAACAAAATGTGTCCATTCAATTCAAATTTTGTGGATGCCAAAAATTTTAGAGTTTAAGCAACCTCCAGATATAGTATGCTTGCAAAGTGTAGGGCTCATTGGAAAGACAGTAATATCATAAAAGGTTTCATTTTGGAGGTGGATTTGCACTAGTATAAATCATGCCATTTGACTTAATTATACAGAACTAGTGCTTACTGTCATTATCTGATTATTAACCCCCACGTGAGCTATTTACATCTCGATCTTGAGTAATCAGCATAATGATTACCAGCCTGTTGTGGTAATAATTAAGTAGAAAAGCCAGCAATAAAATAATGAGATTTTTAATATTCTTTTTAGGTCAGATATAATGAGCATGGAGTGTAATAGTGGGTCTCAAATATAATGCAATTGAGATTAATTTTTAAGAGGCTTATTTTTTTTCACTTGCAGATATTTATTTTTTGTCAAGGGGAAGCTAAAAATGTTTAGGAGCAAAATAAACTAAAAGGTCTGATTATAATGCATAAGACTTCATGATATGCCAGAAGAGGAAGGGACTGCTTACACCCGAGTCACGCTTATGCCAGTATTCACACATGTGCTTAAAACTGTAGGCTACACACCAGATCCTCATTGGTGTGAAATGTCACCCCTCCATTTCCATTGGTGGCACTGTAGCAGTTTGCACCAACTAATGAATAGTATCAGGAGAAATTTTTTAAAATCAATGAGCTCATTCATCACCAGATTTTTTCCAGGCACCTAAAGTTATGGATGTCCAATGTTTATTCAAATGAGGAAGATCCCTTCAGCTTAGTATCAGAATAATATCACGTAGGGCTGATCCAGGTTGTAGAGTTATGTCCAAAGGGAAATGACAGAAGTTTGCTGACTGTGGGCATTGGAAATTAGATTCAATAATGCTCTAAGAAATTTACTGCAAGGTACTAATACTGCAAATGTACTAGTATACAGCATATGGCTCTGATCTGAAAATACTGAAGCATGAGCTCATTTTCACTTGAATAGTCCTGTGGGACTAACATCTTAAACTCATCTCGAATTCTGCAGCTGGTGTACATTTTGGAGGATTATTTGTAAGTGTTCGTTTTGCTAGCATATGAAACTACTGCTGTATAACATTAATTTTCTGCCATTAATCCCAAATTAAGCGTTTTTCGCTACAATTTCTTAGTATATTCTGCTCTCTTCTCAGTGTTGTCATCCTGATGAACATATAGTAGCCCATAGAAGATAAAGCCACTGACTATATGAAACAGTTGCCTTTAGAAGACCAGACCTTTAGAGATTTTGTGGGTTTTCTCTGAGCTTCCTTGATTTTGTTTAATTATCTGCTTTTCATCTGAAGACAGCTCAAAGCAACACCTTCAAGCCACATTAGGAATATATACAGAAAGACTTTAATCTCCATTCTTGATAATGAGGTGCCCTGATACCACATCTGAAGTATGTTGGCATTATTTGCTGCATTCTTACAAAGTAATCTTATGTCACTTTCTGTGCTGGGAGAACTCTTTTCTGATTGTCTAACAGTTCTTAAACCATACCTCATGTTTTTCTTTTAGTGTTTCAAACATATTCACTTGCTTAATTAGATTTCTGTTTAAAATCCCTCATTACTTGTTGGTTAGTTCAGGCTCACAAACTATGGTAGGAGACGCATGCTAATTGTTTACAGGCATTTTCTCTGTGTAGGGGAAAAAAATCAAACATAAATCATTGATGACATCATCTTTTATAAGATTAAAAAATCAAAATTGTCTTTTTTTTGTTAGAACAACATCTTCATAAAGGATAGAAGTTAGTGGGAAACCACTAAGCTGCCCATGGATTAATAACAAAAGCTTTAGTATTCTTATTTGATTTTGATTGTGAACCCTTTGAAACATTGATTACTTGTGATCATTTTCCAACTCTGCTCTCAAACCTCTCTTTCATCAGCTCTCTGAATGCTACATGAAGCACTCAGAAAGTCCCATACCAGTTCTCCCCTGAGGCTTTTCTCATCTGGTTTTGTTCTTTGTCTTTTTGTGTAATTGTGTATTAAAGGTTGCCATGTTTTATTTGTCTACTGATAGACATTTAGGGGTGGTTTTGTTTTCTCATGCAGAATAGTATTGAAGGCCTCAGCACTGCAGTAAATTACATAATCAGTCCATGATAATTACAGGAGGGCTGGTGAGGCCCATCCAGACGTTATTACATAGTTGAGGCCAAAAGAAGAAACAGAAGTTATTTGACGTATACATTAAGGAATATGCAGCACCAGCTTATTATAAAGTCCTCTGATGCTTCAGATGTTCATGTATATTTAACTTCATAGACATGAGTAATTTATTGACAGTAATGGAACTACTTGTGTCCACTTTAGATTAAGTGTTTGCTTATCCAGGAATGAAAGTTTATGTCCTCAGCTGCAGTGCAGTTCCTTGGAGGAATGTTTTAACTTGCCTTTCTTCTCTCAGTACAATGATCCTTGCATAAGCCCTGTATTTGAAGAACTGTGTCTTTAAACAAAAGGGAACTGTGTCTTCTACTTTCAGTGGATACATGTTTTACAACCATGATATTTTAA
>VYZW01023051.1:20797-41381 GCA_013401315.1 Balaeniceps rex
AGAGGTGATGTAAACAGGTAGCTTTCTCTCTGGCCAAAACCAGGACAGGGCTAGCTACAGCCACAGCATGGTGATGAGGTGCTCTTCCCTGTTACGTCCCATGGTCTGTGAGGTGCTCAGGTCACAGGCTGCTTAAACCCTACCATTTTCCTGTAGAAAATCCAGACCTTCACTGCCTGTTATCTTAGTTCAGATCTCAATAATGGCATCAGTAACCCATCTACAATGATCAAAATACTAGGTCTGGGAGCACTCTTTATTTCCTTTTAGTGCTGATATATTTAGGATTCATGTTTTATCTCCAGAATGAAGAAGCTTTTTTTCATATTTAATGTAAACTGACATTACAAGTAATACCATGATTGTGATACTGGGATGAGTACTTATGGTGAGACTCACTGAAGAGCTGGATATATTGGAGTTAATGTGATAGGAGTAAAGCAGAAGAAATGGTTATGCAGCTTCCTGAACACTATTTTTTTGGAAGGGGCTGCTGTTATTTTGGTGCTTGCCTTAAATGTGGTAGAAAGGTTGGAATAAAGTAGCAGGGTAAAAGCAGGTAATTGAAATAAATTAAGTTATTTAGTGTTTTATACATCTGCATTAGCGTTTCCTGTACTGCTTATTACTATAATGCCTAAGCATTCCCTAAGTAATTTAGATCTGCTCTGTGGAGGCGTTAATGCACTTCAGTTGAATCATCTGCTCGTTGCCTTTTCCCAGTAGAGAGCCAATGCTTAGGATACCCCCTCTCTTCATTTTTTTTCCTTGCTATGTCTTCCTCATGCTGCTTATAGTGGGAAAGCTTTCTTGGAGAGTGTAACTTTGCATGCATTCTGATGGTGGTCAGATATTTCTGAAAGCTGATCACATTACTACCCTTTCTAACTCTGAATGTCTTCTCTTTCTGGACTTCATGTGTTTCATCCTTTGTGAACTGCCTAGCTGCAGCATAGCCAGGCATGGCCAGGGATGCGTTCACTTGGCGTCCCAGGTGACTTCTAAGAGTCAAACTTACATTCTGGAAAAAATAACAAAACCACCCTGGAACTAAGAGAAATGGAACACAAGCGCCATGTGTTTTCAGTTATAACACTGCTAAGGAGGCAGCACTTGGCAGCCAGCAGAAGCCTCTCAAATCTCTGGAGCAGTGACTTTCTGTAAAACTGTGTGGAATACTGGGAATAATGCAAGAAAAGGCTAATGCTGCCAGACCTACCTCAACCAGTTATTTCATTTGCTTTAATACAAATCGTGTGTAGGGAGTACAAGGGCTTTGCATCAGAATTGTCCTATTTTAGTACCTAGAAAGGCTGCAATAGGAGGCTCAGTACCTAATTGCCATTGAAGTGCAACACTTTTAAAAATCTCATGAAGCATCTGCCTACCTCTCCTAATCCCTAATTATTTCTGTGTATCCCCTTATTAAAAGGCTATGCTTTCTCAGTAGTGCATTTTTCTGCTTGTTCCAATATGACAGTCTTTAGTCCAGTCAACATAACTGTCCAGGAATGACGTTTCCTGTAGTTAGTACTGTTCCTAAATAGTAATGGTATTTGCAGAGTATTGCTTGGAAGACATGTACGTGTGCACTTCTTTCTTCAGTATTTTTACATACTTGTTACAATGATAAATATTACTTGGTTCTACCCATATTGCACTGTATCTCTCTATAGGACTCTCACTAAAACTCACTTTTTCAATAAGGTGTATGAAAAACCGTCAACGGATATGTGGTAAGGCATATTTTCCCATTTACAAGATAATGGGAAGAGGTGTAAAACGTAGATGTATTTGATTGCACTCCTTTCCTTCTGCCTTTTATGTCAACTTTCTTCTTAGCTCAAAAGTTCTCAACTTTTGACAAACTGAGACCTTAAGTTGAAACAAGACAAACTGTAATCAATATTTCTCTCAGCCATAATGAAACTGAAAGGGTTTATAGCTTTTTGAAATTTGCTTTTGGTTTGCTGCGATATGACCTATGACTGACACCATTTGCTTTCAATTAGGAGCAACTCTGAGCAAGTGATACGTGTATACGTGTATACATGTATTCATAGAGCTTCTAATGCCATGGATGTTCATCTCTGGACAGCAGAGATGCTTATCTTTGGAAAATGTGTTCATGCAAAGAATACACAATAACAGTTATTATCTGCTAGAGTGTCTTCCTACACAGTCTTCCTTTCCATTTTTCTATGTTCAACAGCATTGTATTTGGGAGGGTTTTTTTTATTCTTATTGAATCTAACAGAAATGCTGAAGCTGAAGGCAGTGATGGGCTTTTGTGAGCTGTTAAACCATAATTCTGACTCTTTCCTTAGGTCATTTATTCTTGATACTTCTGTCTTCTCTTCAAGATGTGCAATGTGAGACTCATTGAATGAAAAGCATTAACTGGAAGATTCTTAAAAACAATTGTTGAGGGGATGGTATAAGAACTTGGCTTGCCTGGAGAGACTTTAATACAGCTCAGGACAATTTCAGAAGAAAGGTAAGTGTAATTTCTAGACCTGACAGACATCATCAGCTTTATCTCTCTAGGTTTTGTTTTAAGGAGCCTAATTATTGACAAATCTACAAGGAGGACATGCCTGTAATACCCTGAACATATTCTGCTACTGATCTGGGATAAAACACCTGAAAATTCAGGATGACATTTAGTGCTCTAAATGATGTGGGTTCCAGTCTAAGCCTGCCATCAGACCTGAAATCTGGGATTTTCAGCTCAATCCATAGCTGTGAGAACTTTAGTGGTTTTTTAGCTCAGAAGCTGGTAGTGGAAGATGAAACAGTGGAAAACAGCCCCATTTGAATAGGATCCATGCAGCTCCAGTAGTTACCTTCATGAGATCTTCTGAAATCTGATTTTCTGCTCTGCAAACAATACACAAGAATATTAGATATCTTTCAAAAGTTGCCTTGTAGTAAGATTCTGTTTTTCTAGGATGTGTGCTGGCTGATATTCGTACCAGAAATTTTTGTATATGGAAAGCAGAAAACACCACTGGAGCTGCTGGAGAATAAAACTTGTCAGCAGTATTTAGTTTTTGCAAGAACACACTAGAGATAAACTATGGGAATTTGTTGCTGTGCTAAGCAACACAGTAAGTCTGAGTAGCTCAATTTCAGTCCACTAGAGGTCTGTGAAATAATTTCCCAGGAATGTTTTTAATCTTGTTTTGAAGCAACCTTGCTGAGTCTGATACAGTTGAATTAAAATAAACTTTTGATCCAGTTCCTATTGTTCTCAGACAAAAGACTACAGCCATGCAGAGATCTATTTAATAGACATAGCATTCTAGCATGGCTGAGTAGAAAGCAGTCCTAGCTGATTCTTTATTCTCGGGTCAGCACAGGGAATTGCTCTAACCACTGATTGACTGATATTTTATGTAAAAAAATTGGCTTTCCTTACAAACAGTCATTTTTTTATAATAGGAAGAGAGTACCATGTGGCGCGGGGAGTTCATTAGCATGAAATACCCACCCCAACGTGGTTCTTCATAGTGCTAAATTTGCTTAAGTGGAAAAGGAGCCAAGATCCATAGCCTCACATGGCTAATGAGGCCTTATCTATTAGCATCTAGCTCAGATTGTTTGACTTGCTTTCAAATCACTTGTTAAGTCTCAAAGCTTAAGGTTCCAAATATATATGGGGTAATAGTTTTATTATTTTTATTTTTTGTGCTATACTAACTCATTTCCTTTAATTTCTATCCTAATTACAGTTAGATTAGAGCATATTTTATCCTTAATTTTATGCTGCATGTGTAGTCAGTTCAACTTGGCACATAAAGCCAGCTGAAATAATGTTCTAAAAGTCATTAGTAAATTTGTGGTTTTCATAATAAAACCAGTGCCTGGTGTTAGCATTCAAGAGTAGGAGCACAGCATTACAAATCATAAGATAATTGTGCCTATTCAGAAAGATTCAGGTAGGCTCCGTACATCCTAATCTTTAATCCCAGTTGCTGCAGTTCAAAGAGAGTGATTGTTGAGAGCATAAAGTGTATAAAAATGATGGTATTCAAAATTGCCTGAATTAATTTGAATGTATTATTTTCATCTCCACTTAGGATTCAATATTTCACTTGGTTTCAGTTAAATTCTTTGTATTTGGTTCATATTCAGTATGTGGTTCATTTATGCGTCACTAAAGAGTGCTACTGCACAATGGTTTTTATGTGCCTTGAAATATAATTAATGTAAAGCTGAATATCATTGATAAATGGAGGCTACTTATCAGTATTTAACATATAGGGAAATATGAAAGGGAATAATGTAATTTGTCTGAAGAATTAGTTGTCTAAATTAGAGATAAAGGATTAAGGATGAGACATTTAAAGAACCAAACAGAATAAATATATTGAATGTTCAAAAGTACAAACATGACACTTTCAAGTTGGTACTGCCTTGTAAAATGATGGATGTCTTTGTACTTTCTATGGATAAACACAGAGCACACAGTATTAAATGATGCTTAGGTGCGATATGCATAATCACCTTGGAAAGCAGTAGATAGGAAAGGCTGCAATGCCTTAGAGTCTTGAAACATGCTTATTGTGGCATGTTTCCACTAAAATGAGTGGGGACCACTGGCATAATAAAGCGACGGAGAGACAAATCCTTCACTTGAAGAGACGGAAAATAGTTAGTACGTTAAACATCTTACAACAATGTTATTTTTATTGTCTGAAATACATTGTTCTTCCTGTTAGACTAGACTGTGCTTCAGCTGCCAGGAGTCTGAGTTACTGGGCTTTTTTGAGGAATATAGAATCATAGAATCATTTGGTTGGAAAAGATCTTTAAGATCATCAAGTCCAACTGTACCTGTCCACTACTAAACCGTGTCCCTAAGCGCCTCGTCTACCCATCTTTTAAATACCTACAGGGATGGGGACTTGACCACTTCCCTGGGCAGCCTGTTCCAATACTTGACAACCCTCTCCGTGAAGAAGCTTTTCCTAATATCTAATCTAAACCTCCCCTGGCGCAACTTGTCGCTTGCTACTTGGGAGAAGAGACCAACACCCACCTCACTACAACCTCCTTTCAGGCAGTTGTAGAGAGCGATAAGGTTTCCCCTCAGCCTCCTCTTCTCCAGGACAAACAACCCCAGATCCCTCAGCCACTCCTCATAAGACTTGTTCTCTAGACCCTTCACCAGCTTCATTGCCCTTCTCTGGACACGCTCCAGCAACTCCATATCCTTCTTGTAGTGAGGGGCCCAAAACTGAACACAGCACTTGAGGTGCTGCCTCACCAGTGCCGAGTACAGGGGAAGGATGACTTCCCTGGTCCTACTGGTCACACTATTTCTGATACAAGCCAGGATGCCGTTGGCCTTCCTGGACGCCTGGGCACACTGCTGGCTCATATTCAGTCCGCTGTCGACCAACACCCCCAGATCCCTCTCTGCCAAGCAGCTTTCCAGCCGCTCATCCCCAAGCCTGTAGCGTTGCATGGGGTTGTTGTGGCCCAAGTGCAGGACCTGGCACTTGGCCTTGTTGAACCTCATAGAATTGGTCACAGCCCATTGGTCCAGCCTGTCCAGGTCCCTCTGTAGAGCCTTCAAGTAGGATAAAGTCTGACCACTGACTAACGCTGGGATCTGTCCTGGATGCGAGTAACGACAAATACCAAATGGGGCAGCAAACTATGCCAAGTATCTTTGGGCATTAATGGCATTTAAACTATACATATTAAAAATGCAAATTCCCTTTTCCTTCTCTCCCATGTTTCCAAAGGTGATCCAACACAGGCGTAACATCATCTGCATATTGATCCACCAGTCCTTTGCAAGCCTAGCTTATCATCACTTGTACCATAAACTGGAAAGATAAATTTTTTGTGGCTCTTTTTCCTCAAGAAGCAGGAACAGAGAAACTCACAAGGGAGCCTGGGATGTTTAGAGGTTTGTAAGAAAACTCACATCCTATTTAGTGGGTGTTCCACAAGAGAAAGAGAAGACAAGAAGCTTTCTGTGGGTGTTCAAATACCGAGATTAGCAATAAAGAGTTCCTGCAGGACAGGAAGTGTCTTGCTGGGCTTTTAAGGTATATCAAGAGTTTCAGTATTTGGCTAACAGAGCAAACACGGCCTTTACTTGACTAAAAGATACTGGTTTGTTACAGAGCTTGAGAAGCAAGTACAAGAGAATGACCCTGCTCCAAAGGGCAGAATCAACTACAAAACAAGGACCTTCACTGAAACAAGAAACCAACTCATTTTCCTCATTTCTGTGAAACACAGGATGGTATAGCCATCATCACTACTGTCATGAATAGGCTGTGGTATGTTAATGAAAGGAAAGTACCTTTGAAATAATTATTTATGTATAATTTTTAGAATACAACATAGAAGGTATTGGGATGACTTTGTAAATTTATTTTATGGGCAATTTCACAGCCTTTCTCTCCTGTTGAGAATTTGATAATTGATATTGATTGTCTCTAAAGAGAGTGCAGGAATGTGTGTAATGGTATTGCTATGGTCTATTTGCTTTACATGCATTGCAGCTGAGAAAATAAATAAGAGTCCCCATGTTAACAATTATGTCACAGAGAAGATCACTTTTGCATTTCTGGATCATGGGAATATATTACTAAGCAGAGATGAATCCTCAGTGCAACATATAAAGTGTCTACTCCCACTTGAATGTCTGCTTTCAGGCTCAGAGTGCAAGACCTTGGACAGAGCTATTCTAATCTGCAATTCTGAAAGGTGAAAAACCAAACTGTAACACCCCTGGAACTGTCTTTAGAGGAAATCTTGACCCCGTTTTGTAACAGGAAATAAATGCACTGTATTTAGTGTAGACCTACAGTATTGTGTTTTGGCTGACTGCTATGGCTAACAACCTACTGAAATGGAAGAGAATCTGAGTGAAGAATTATTTTCTTCTGTACTGCAAAGTACAGGATGTGAAGGTCAGCAAAAGATCAGGGATGACTTCATGCTACTCTATTCACTTGTGCAGTGTGGAGATTTAATGCTGGTGAGTAGAAAGAGCAGATACACCTGCATCCAAAACTACACTATGGATTGTATGTGGAAGTTACAGTGGTTTTTAGCTGGATGCTGGTTTTGTGGGAATGCAGGCAGATCAGAGTCCTGAATTCACACTGCCTGTGTGTCAGAAGTAGGCGGGACTTGCAACCAGAGCAGGAGCATGTTCCTACCATATTGCATACGAAAATTCAGCACATTAGCTACAGCTAATCTGTTTTGTGTAAGTTACACTGCTTGCTCCCGATTGTAACAGAAGGTGGAAAATTGAGAATAAAAGACATTGAAGACTTTTTCCAATATTTTCTTAGATGATGTTACTAGCATCTGCATCTCTGTTAAGTTTGATTTTTTTTTTTAAAGTTTTAGAGGGCTGAAAGTATTTCCACAAGGAGGTATGCAGCATTGTCAGAGTCCAATACTCTTTGACCAGGTTCCTTTAGATATTCCATACGTGAAGTGTGTAATGTTTAATATCAAATTTACTTATTTGAAGATATTTGATGTTGCACAGGATTTCTGATTTAGTAGAGCGATACAAAATATACTGAAAACACAATACAAATGTAAGTTACACGTCGCAAAATACAGCAATTGTAATACACAGTTCAATCACAGTAGCAATGTGATTCCCATTGCAGGTCTCTATTATACGCTCACCAGGACAACACTGGGCATCCCCAATCACCAGGGAAGGAGTACGTGAATTGAAGCCAGCTCAAGCCATTGCTCTCTTCAAATTAGTTTTGCTAGTTGTCTAGTTTTTATACTCTGTGTTGGGCTGAGTCACTTATTCACACCCTTGCCACCATGCTGGTCTGGCTAACTCAGGGAGACATTCACACTCTCTTAATAACTCAGGGAGAAACATTTGCACCACCTGTGGATCCACTCAACTGCTGATAGCTGTTTAGCTAAAACAAAGGCCATCCTCCAGTCCCCTTTGTGTTGAGATAAAGTCAGCTTCTTTGCAACAACAGTGGTCTGTCCCACCCTGCATATTCCCTGAGCTTCACTGACACATCACCCTTGCCCATCTCCTCTGAGCCTTCTTCCATTGTAGGGGCTTACTGGTCAGTCACAAGTATGCAAAGCAATACTTTTTGTGTCTTCTTCCAAATACTAAAATTACATGATGCATTTTAAAAAGTGTACCAGCTACCAAAGTGTACCAAAGATAGTAGTGCAATTCTCCAGGTTCTTTAAAGTGCCCTTGGCTTTTCTATACTTGCCTCTTTTTAGAGGATGAACACAGGTAGTGTTCTAATTGAATGTCTGAACAAATTTCTGTTTATATTGATACAGGGTTCCCAATAGTCTACCTCTAGTTGTGTCCTCAAAGAAACACCTATTTAACAAAGACATGTAGCAGCTCACTACTGTAATGATCCCTCAAGAGGAATTTAATTTTTAATTAAGTGAAGCAGTGTATTTACTCTTGCTATACAGCTGATTAATCAGGGCTTTGTTAGCTGTGTAGAGGGAAGAGGCTAAATTAAATACACCTTTAATGAGATGATAGGGAATTGACCTTTGCTGTCATCTGGAGGGCAATATATAAACACAAGCATTGAGGGGATTGTTCCAGAGAGGTTGGATAATATCTATTAAAAGGCATCTTAAGTAGTGGCAGATTGGTGGTAAGAAACCTAACCCACATGACTGAATGAATTTTATGGAAATTGTTGAAGCTACCTCTAGATTATTAATGATCACATCTGATAAAGAATCTAGTGTAGCACAGTTTAACCCTTCAGAAATATTAAATGACTTTCAAGTCCCCTGATGTTAAAGTCCTTAGTAAAATACATGGTTTATTGAAAGATCACTGTTATTTTCCTGAATATATTAGTCAGGAATTTGGGTAATGAAGGAAGGTGACTTAGTAGAAATAGCACTATGAGATTTCTAGTAAAATTTCACCACACTGAAGTCTGTAGCAAAACTGCTAATTATTTCTGCAGGACAGAGATTTCGTGCAAGATCTTCCTACTCCGTCCCTACTGCAGTATAATCTTTATGTCAGTGCTTTGTTCAGACAGGTAACATCCATTATTTTGTCTGTAAAGTCCTTTTACTGGAATAAATAGATCTGAGCATACATGTCTTGGCAAGTAAGAGGCTAGGGAACAAATTGACTCTATCAGTGTGCTGGTGACTCAAAGCCAGGACGTATCTTGGCACGTCATTCCTGTAGTAGCAATGAAATTATAACCTGACATGAGTTTTTGACCCCCTTTATCTCTGAAAAAAGTACTTTGTGGGATAGCTATTACAAGTTATACTTTAATGAGGGATCATATTTTATGATAGGAGGTTATATTGCTAAAAACACCTAAAAAGTATTCGGCTGCTAAGAAATAGAAAAAATATGAACTTTGCTCATTGAGACAAAACTGTTTCTGTGTTGTTCTTTCTTGAAGAAAGTATTGCATAAAAGCAATACTGATAAATTCTTCCTCTACCATTCAATCAATAGAAAGAATATGACTTCAGCCTTTACGTTGCCTTTTCTCTCCTCTGGTCACTTTGATTAAATGGGTATGTGGTCTCTGTTCTTGGGACACTAAGGGGAATTAACCTCAGTGATTTTCTCAGGTGACTCTGCCCTCATTTATGCCTTAGGCACCAGTCCGGAGATACAACTAGAAGTTAATTGTCTAGACACTATGGAAGGGAAGTTAATGAATTGGAAAGCAGTATTGAAATGTAGCCTTTACTAACTAACATACATATTTGCTGGCTCTATGAAATAATGTCCTTGGAATGGCCACTGCAATAATGGCAGAGTTTAAAAGGGAAGCCCTTTGGATATTTCCTTAGGTCTTTTGTATATGCAATTGTATATTGACCTACAGGTGTGGACTCATGAAACCACACAAAGTAACATTCTGTAGCAACCTTCCAATACTCCCTGTAGGGCTGAATTGGTTTTAAGGTGGATCCTATTTAGTTTATGAAAGAGCTTATATGTTTGGTAACTAGTGATTAGACTGGACCAGATCAGTCTCATGTTGCTTTGACTCTCCATCCTACCTTGAGGGTGATCACCAAACCTTTCAGGTTCCTGTATCTTTCAAGCAAATTGCTCATGACTTTTTCACAATCATTTGTTTTCTTCCTGAGGAAACAGAATAAAGGATCTTTCAAAGCTGCAACAGATACTTAGAGGGAGAATAGGAGAATACAAGATAGCTTTCTGCCTGATGCCCATAGCTAAGTTGCTCTCTGTCTTCTGCTAAGAAATGCATCTGGCATACTGGATGGAAGTGGAGATGGGTGACTCACACTTTGCATACATGATGTATGAAGAAATCATGATTCTCCTTAGGAATACCAAAAGACGCAAATCATGCAGGCATGCAGCTGCAGAAGCTGATCCTGCATAAAGTGACCTCTGTAGCCCTGTCTCACCATTCCCAATGTATAGGGAAGAGGAGGGTGCTTCTGTTGCTTCCTCTTCCAGGCACTACATGCCCAGAGGCTGTTCCAGAATGCGTGCTCAACTAGTGAAGCCCCTTTGGTCTACGCCTACTGTCTGAAAAGTGTGGCTTATTCTTTCCTGCTGGAAGAAGAGGAGGACCTAAGTAAGATGTCTCCCTTTCCCCTTGTGGGAGGAAGCTGCTGTGAACTTTGCTTTCCTTGGTACCAGCACATAGCCATATGTGTTCTGTCACCAGTTTGCCCTTGTAAGTCTCCGATTTGTGAGATGGGTATCTTGAGGCGCCAGGGCCAGGCTGTTTGCCAAGTTCCATCTGAGGTCTCTTTCCCACGTGGCTAATTAGAGCGGGTGTGTTCTTCTTCCATCTGGCATGAGGTTTAAATCGCACTGTTGTAACTTCAGGAGGTTCCAGCGTAGGTGGTGAGATAAAAGGCTCTGCTGTGAGGGCTCAGAGCTGTTTGTCTGTTCTGGACCTACTTGTTCACATGAAGGTGTTAACACTCCTGGAGTCTCTGTGCTTAACCCTAGAGAGGTGTCTTTTTATGTCCATGACCACTTCGATGTATGAGTTTTACTCCAGTGCTTCTGACTTGTTCTGCATTGGCCTGGGATCATAAGGCCTGTCTTCTATATGGAAGAAGACATAATCTTTCCTTCCATTCTGTAAAAGAAGATGGCTGTATTGTTGATTTGTCTTACATGGTAACTCTGGGAATGTAAGCCTCTGGGCAAAGAGCGGCTTTTTTGTGTGTTTTATTTCTTCCTCTTTCATCCTCAACAAGCGCAGGCATAATTTGATCTAAAGAAAAGCCACACTGTGAGCAATTACATATTTTTGAGCCGTTATTACTATATTGTAATGGGCGCACCCCGTGGACAAGCCGAATTTCTGAGTTTGCTTTAGTGACTGCATCCTGCCAACAGATTGGTTCATATTCTGGGAGCTGGTTTTCCACTTTAGTTGCTTCTGTTCACAGATTTTCATAAGTAACAACTTAGGATGTGATTTATTGCTCCTAAGTATTGTCTCTGCAATATCAATTAAATAAATACACATTAAGCATAATGATAATTGGCTGATGTTCCTCAGGGTTCACTCCCTGGCCTTCTGTTCTGTGCAGTTCACACAATCCATATCTGTAGATTACGATGACGAACAATCAGGGTTGTAGAAGAAATATATTTTGCTTACCATCAACATATTTCAGCCTCTATTAGTGACAGTGTTTTGCTGAACTGAAAAACTGAATGTCCATAAACCACCTGCACTTTAGGGGAGTTTGGATTTAGCATTTGAAACAGTTAGCTGAGTATCTACTGTCAAGAACTTAAAGTACTCTGCCTTCGACTGGCACATTTTATGGTAAAGACACTATTTGTCATTCCCATAACAGAAGGTAAGTATTTATTTCTCATTTTGTTTCTAAGACAAAGAATAGAAAAAATTAAATAAGAAGCTCTTCCTATGCTTTTCAATCAATGTTTATAGTAAAATGCATTTTTTCACATGTTTCTTATTATCAGGAACTAATAACAGAAATTCTAATTAGTGTTATGAATGGCTTATAGATTCCACTGTTTTAAACTAATCTATATTTTACACATTAATTAAAGTGCAATAATACTTTGAGAAGTTACTCCTAAAGTGGCTGGGAGGAGACAATCACAATTATTGTTTTTATTTTATTTCCTAGCCTCTTAATGAATTCTGTATAAACCATATCAGGAAAATTAATTTTTTAAATATCCAACTATGCAAATTTAATCAGATATGGAAGTCAACAGGGGAACATTTTACAATTTTCAACATATTATCTGTAGTAATTTTTTTAAGGAGATTTTGTGAATGAATCCATTCACGGTGCATGAGCCAGAAAAAAATCCACATCTCTCTCACATTTGTGTGCTAATTTTTATTTTACCCATTGTGATTAAAAAGGGGTAAAATCTTATTTTTTTCACACAAATTCATAGAGGCTAAAAGTACAGTTCACAAATGCACAACAATGTGGTTTACAACAAATTCATGTGTTTGGGAGGCTGTACCTTTGTGTGCTTGTTCTAGTATAGCTGTTTGCCTTTTTTGCAACAAGTGACAGTGTTGGCTCATGTTCCTCTTGTAATCCATTATAAACTGCATATCTTTTCTGCAGAACTGCTGTCCAGGTAATCATTCCTGATCCTGTGTCATGCAATTGATTATTCTTGGCTCTATATGCGCACTCTTCCCTGCTGAGCTATATTACTTTTTTTCAGCCTGTTTCCCTATTTGTCAAGATGGTATTGAATTCTAGTGTTGGTCTCTAACGTAGTAGTGGTATATTCCAGGGTGATATCACCTGCTGATTTAGTGAGAATAATCTTCTACCATTCAGGTATTTAATAAATATATTAACTAATACCAATATATTAATTAAGACAAATAAAGAACCCTGCAAAACCACACATTATTTCTTTCCATTTTGATCATGAACCAGTGATATTCACTCTCTGCTAACAGTTTTCCAGCCAGTTTTGCAATCTGTAATAGTTTTTCTGTAATAGTTTTGTCTGGACCAGGCTTCACTAGCCAGTCTGTAGAATGTCATGTGAGAAAGTGTCAAAATCTTACTAGTTTGGGGAAAGAGAGGAGATTGACTACTGGGAAAAAGGTTCCTGAGAAACCTCACCAGGTTATTGGGAAAATTGATTTGGCATGATTTACCTTTGTCAAACCCATTGGTGCTCTTCTTCCTCTCTTTGTCCTCCTCATGTCTCTTTCAGCTGATTTGTCTGTCCATTCCTGGACTGAGGTTACACTGGTTGATGGTTCCTCAGCTCCCACCCCACACCTCTGTGCAGAGATAAGTCTGTGTCATCTTGTACCTTACCTACCCTCTTCAAGCACTGCAAAATAACTGCTAATGGATTTGAAATTCTTTAAGTGTATATTGTGAAATTCTTCAGGTTTACCCATTCAAAAAAATCTAAGCTATATAAATATCCTGTAGCCTTTTGCTACCCTACTTTTTTCCCTCCCTACTACTACTTTCTCCCCCACCCCCCAAGAAAAAAAAAACAATACATGGAAGTGCATACACACTTAGAGCAAAAAGAAGACCAGACATTCTATATGCTGCATTTCTATTGCTCTGTGAAACCTCAAGCCTTTGCTATTACTAGGCTATATTAGTAATTTAAGATGATTTCCAGATATAAAACATGAGGCAAAATAGCTGTAAAATGATGAGCTCTCCTGTGAAATTGTTTCATTTCACACTCAGGAATGCATTCATTTTATCACGACAAGAGGGCAGCACTGCTGAGCTGAAATATTGTTTTAGGGTTGATAAGGTTCAGCCTTATCCTTTTAATCTATTTCCAGTTATCTCATAGATAGAAGGTATTAGACAGCAGCCTCAAAGGTGGACGGAAAGCAATATTATTGCCACACACTTGCCAAGAAAAAACTGCAAAAGGTTTTGAATAGGTAAAGGACTGTAGAAATGTTAAGGGTTATCACTGTAATCTAAGTATAGGATCTGTGCAAATTGATGGTGTTCGAGGGGCTAATAGGATACAGTCTTTCATGATTGCTGAGAGTCTGGTACCTAACTTTCATCTTGTTTGAAAGATGATTTCAGGGTCAGGACTTGTATTGGGACCTTCAGGATCAGCATTATTTCTGCAAAAACTTGGGTATTCTTGCAGCATCACTTTCCAATCTCAGAAACTTTTTAGACAATGTCAAAGACATTTGCAAGCTGGTATATAGTAACCACTTCAGGAATATTTTGTGAAGATATCAAGATTTTATTAAGACTGGGATCATCCATGTACCATCTCCTTTGAAATGTGAAACATTTGCAATAGTCATCATAAAACGTGTCCTATTAGTCCATTGTTTATGCTGTAAAACAACAGATGGTGAGGTTTGCTTTTCCCCAGAAAAATTCCACAAATACAAACTTTCTGTTTGCCACCTTGACTGTGTTCTTAGCCTTTCTTTCCAAAGGAAAGGTGCTTATAGAACCATCGTATCAGTTTGCCTTGCATCCTTTAGCCTGGTGGGCAACTTCACCCCCTTGGAAAGAAGGCTGGAGGGCTTGAGTGTTCATGTCTCACATCCTAAATATTCACCTTGAAGATCTGTCCTCCTGCTGGGTGCCAGCAGGTGCTGAGTGACATTGCAGGAGGGAGGAGGTGGTTAGCAGGCTGGTAGGGCACCTACAGCCCTGAGCCACGTGGGTTTTTTGCAAGACAGGTAGGGGACATGGGTGGGAGCTGAGAACAGCAGTGGTGTAAAGCTGATGGTACGGAGGCCCATCCACCTGTGGATGGTAAGGGTACGGGTTTTGCTAGCTTTTCTGCTCACAGGACTAATTGTTGGAATAGTATTTTATCGTCTTTATTAATGGTAAGAATTACATTAGAGGATTAAACTGTTGGGTTTTGCCCTATCAGATGTTTAATCTGCTATTTATTTACATTATATGCATTAAAACAGAGATCTCTGTGATGTTACAAGTTTCTCTTAAGAGAAAATGCACCATTTTTGTTTTTTGAAGAAAAGAATAATTTCAGTGTCGCTTTTTTTACCCTTTTACCCTCTTTTGGTCCCAGCTGTTTATTAATCTAAAGGAATATAGGGATTATTTTCTCCATATTACTGATGTGCCAATTCTGGTGTGTCTAGAGGCAACATCTGAGTGACATAATTGAACTTGGTGCTGAGACTGTTTTAATTACATTAATTTTAATTATATACAGTACATTTTAATTACATAGACTGAGACAGGGGCTCCCATCTATTAAGATCCTCTGCTATGCATTTGCATAATGGGACCCTATTTCTGTGTGCAGTGTTACACTTCTTGATGGATTCATTATTGGTGGAAGGTGGATTTTTTTTTAATATTTCATTTACATTTGTGTTTTTAGCAAGCACATTTGAAAGCCACCTGAAAGCCTTCATTGCCCTGTACTGAAAAGATGCATTTTAAACCAAATATTAAAATTAGAGGAAAAATTAAAGAAGCTTCTTGTCTCTGTGTTACTCAGTTCCTGTGCCAGACAGGGCTTCCAAGGACTCAACTGGGAAACCAGTTTAGGAGTTTTTATAACAGTTGGGGAGCACTCATGTGTAATAGACGAATAATGCCCTACCTCTCTGTTCACCACAAAAACTGCATGGCTATGGTCAAATGCATGTTGACAAGAGACATATTTATCAGCAAATATACATTTCCCAAAGGGGACTTTTATCTCTGCTACCCTTCTTAGACCCCATTTTTATGTCCCTGCTGGGGCCCAGGCCACACGTACCTCCTTGTGTGCAATGTGGTAGCTTCCCTTGAGTCCCTGAAAAGGTCTCAGGCTGCGGCCATGTCCTGTCCCATCCTCTCCCTTGGCACCCAAACCATGTAGGGTAATTAATTTCCCTTCATAGGAACAGTATGATGAGCCCCTGGCACCAGTCTTGGTTCTCCCATTAACCCTCAGGCTACTGGTGAGCCCAAATACTGGGCTCAAAATCATGGGTCTCAACCACAGGAAAGGTGCTGTTTCGTTAGCCGTATTGCGACATTGTTTGGTTACAGTGACCTTGTCCCTTTGCATTTTGTGGTGTTCTTTGGATATAGATAGCACCTTTAATTTTTGAAAATGCCAACAGGATCAGAGTCCGCTGTCTGAAACATTCACAGCTGTCATTTACTTCTGCTGTCTTTAAGTGTTTCCTAAACACTAGTCACTCTGATACTATATTAATTCATTGAGCCTAACCTCAACATCTTTTTCTCTCACAGAGCAATATTTCTTTATTTGAAATGCCTTTCTTATGGGATTTTGGGGATTTTGATTTTTTCCTTCTCTTTTCTACTGAAAGACTTTCATTCTCAAGTGAGACACATACAATAGCAAATAAAGCAAGGAACAAATTATAATTTGTTTGGAAATAGCAATCCCTAAACTAAATTAATGTCTAACTCTGGGGTGTTATTTTTGGATGCCTTAAATTAGCAAGCTCGAATTTGGACCATAAGAACACATCCAAATATACCTGAGTGATTCAGTAATTTATGTTTGGTCTTTGAAAAGGAATGCAGCACGTGGTGAGGTTTGGGGCACAATCAGATGGACTACCCCATCTAATCAGATGGACTACCCCATCTAATCTGATTAACTACCCCATACATCATGTTCTTTTCTATTTTCTGCTTTCAAGTGGACATTTCCCCCTCCCCCTTCAGATGACTGCTTCCTCCATTTATCTTTAACCTAAATCATTCTGCACTGCTGGGTAAGACAGTAGTCACACAGGTAAACTGGCATGTGTAGGGGGAAGGAGGCACAATTTTCAGTATAGGGATAGTGATATGCAACGGGAGATAGTAATGATTAACCTTGAATCAGAAATAGATAGGGTAGTTTAGCCTGTAAATTCTCAGAATACTAAACTGCTTTCATTAGCACACCAAATTATGAGAGCTGGTCAGATATTTTCTAGTGATATTTTATTGACAGTAAACAATTCATGGAAAAATCAATTCTTTGCCTCTCTGGAAAATCTTGATTTTGATACTTCCTAATATTTAAGAATTAATTACATATTTAATAAACTCAATATTTATTTTAATTAATTCAGTATTTAATAAGAAAACGTATGCTTGGTCTGGTCTAATCTGAGGCAAAATTGACCTTTTCACTGAAATGAAATAAAATACTTAAATTCAAATTGGTTTAAGAAAATATTAATGGAATTTTCTTTAGTTCATTGCTGACTTAGTTGTAGTTTAGGTCCTTTTCTGCTCAGCCACATTCCCTGAAGCGCTATATCCTGCATTATGCAGTGTGTTTTTGCTCTGACCAAACTATGCATTGTGAATCATAAGAATCACATTGCCATCGATGCATTTCAGGAGAGAAAATTTCACCATATAGCCTGGCCTAGATAGAAAACAGGCTTTGTAGGACATCCATACAAAGGTGTCCTCATATCGGAAACACAGCTAGAGCTGTCCTTGTTTAGAAAACTTGCTTGTAGGAATCCTGAATTGAATTTAATTTTGGAACTTCCACCCTGTAAAATGTATTTGTATTCCAAAATGTTGTCATAATTTGGGAGAGTCAAGCTGTTGATGTGACACAACTTTCTTTGCAATAAAGTCAGTCATAAATCATCAGAATATGCTATAAAAATTTTGTGTTTGTTAATTATTCCTTTGGATCCAATACTGAACAACTCCAGAAGTGAACAGTTCCAACACCTTTATTAGGGCTTTTTTTGTCTTTTTGCTGTGATCATTAATTAATACTACTAACACTAAATTTCATCTTCCATTTTTATCACTCAGCCATTCAATAACATGCTCTAATTTTGAATGACCTGAAGACATTACTGTGGTGGGTTGGCCCTGGCTAGAAGCCAAGCTCCCACCCAGCTGCTTGCACACTCCTCCCCACTTAGCGGGAGGGACGGCAGGCAGGGAGAAAATAGGAAAAAACCAGAACAAGATAAAGACAGGGAGATCCTTTAGCAGTTAACATAATGGGTAAAAAAAGTATTTGATTTGGGGAAAGTTAGCTTAATTTATTGCCAATTAAAATAAGTATTTGATTACTGATTTGGGTAGTGGGAAACAAAAAGACAGACATTAAACCAACATCTCTCCTCCCAATTCCCAGGCTCAACTCCACTCCTTCACTCCAGATTCCTCTCCTTTCCTCTTGCTGTCACTGCAGGTCATATTTAGCCCCTTAAATCATAGAATCATAGAATGCTTTGGGTTGGAAGGGACCTTTAGAGGTCATCTAGTCCAAAATGAGGCAAGGAGTGGTGCAGGGTGGTGGTCCCTCAGGACACAGCAGTTCCTCTCTGCTGCTCCTTCCTCCTCACACTTTTCTTCTGCTCCAGCGTGGGGTCTCCACAGGTTGCAGAGAGTATCTACTCCACCATGCAAGGCATGACTCCATGCTCCCACTTCATGTACTGTAAGGATATTTCACACGTACATTTAGCTGGAAGTGTGCACATTTGTAGCCTGTACAGCACTACCTCTCATGCATTCTGCATCAGAAGATTGTGCCGGATCATCTGGCAAAATTTACTACAATGATCAAAGAGAGTATAGATTTTTATAATATTAAACCATTAGACTGTCTTGTGAATTTAAACTTAGTAGTTGGATCTGTAGAGATGTAAGTGCATGCGATATATTTGTTACAAGAAAATGCTCTATAACATCCTTCATGCATGCTGTTCTTGAATGCAGTGTTGCAGCTCTGTCTTAAACCCTATAGGATGCTTCTTTGCTTGGTATTTTTGAGTGTACTTCACAAATGATATGAAGTCAAAGGGAATCTTTCTTTCACTGTCAACAGGTCCTAATCACTAATCAGGAGCAGGGTTCAGTTTAGGTTGTGGAAAGTAGTTGATACAACATGAAAAATATGTGCAAACAATCTCACACCGCAGAAAGGATACATAGGGACAAAGGAAAAAAAAAATGCATGGAGGATGAGGAGGGCTGGATGAACTGAGAGCCACAGGGCACAGAAAAAAATTGAAAATCAGAAATAGAGTGACTCAGGGGCAAGAAGAATGAAATAATTTTGTTAAAGGGGAAAGACTCCTTGTCCTTATCTGAGGAAATGCAAACCCAGACTGGAGCATGAGAAAAATCAGATTTTTTCTGTCATTTTAGAAAAAGGGGGAACTGGGCCTTCCCTCCTTCAAGGGGTGCCACAAGCCCCAACTCCATGTTCATCCCTCCCGCCAGCCAAAACTGGTGTGCCAGAGCAGGTGATGTTACATACGTACTACAAAAGGGAAGTTAAACTTTATTGTTACCTTATTTTCTTAATATTTAAATTGCTTCCACAATTATACTATTAGCTTGAATGAAGACAAAACTGTTCATCCATTTACTGTTGTCCTCAAGAAGGAGAAGGACTTTGAAACAACTGTTTATACCAGCACAGGGGCTAATGAAGTCTAATGCTCCACGCTGCTTGCCTCTTGCTGAATACATATTTCTATAACGTTTCCACCAAATTATATCTACATATTCCTGTGTTGGAGTCTGGAAATCAATTCTAACCTGATTTCAGGATGTCAGTCATGGGTTGTACTGTGGCAGTATTTAATCTGCTGCTTTCTTCAGGATGATTTGCCACCTCAGAAATAAAGTTGAAAAGATTTTGTTTTCACCTTGACTTTGTTTTGTTTTGTTTTCTTTGTCCAGATACATTTTGCTCTTGCCTGTATTACAGCCTGAATAGGAAGTAAGCACAAGTTAGCTCTTTTTGCAGCACTGTGAATTTGAATATTTTCTTTGTTGTTTTGCATTTGCTTATACCATTTATAAGACTGACAGCTCTGACCACTGAAGTGCTCTGAACTCTGAGCAGACAATCAAATCTCCAACGTTCATTTTACAATCTCAATTAGAACTCAGTATTACCAATCAATTAAAGAATAAATAGAGATGTGCTGACTCATTTGGAAAATTAATGGTGCTGGCAGTGAAGGAGAGTGGACACAGCAGATGTTTGATGTCTGCCCTTGAGTAACTTGACCACTAAAGCTGGGATTGGATTCACAACCAGGTATAATGTCTGAAACAAAAACATTTTCTGGTACAGTGGCTCACATCAGTCATATTCCACCACTCACTCGGTTTCAAGCCACAGTGCCATAACAATATTTTTCCAGGTGGGGAATGCCTTAGCTGATTATTTTGCAAAACAACTCGCCTAAGGATATTTTACTCATTTTTTGCATACAAGGAGAAGCCTTACGTATGATTTATGCCATTAAAAAAGATACTTGCCCAGGCATAAATGGATATAAAAAGGGAATGGTTCTCTTCACCAATATTTTTCTCTTTTTCAAATATCAAAATAGTGATGTATTTCTGACAGAAGGCCAAATTCTCAGGCCATGCTTTGATTAGTCCTATTGGAAATCAGCTCAGTAAGATTTGACAAGACCTAGGCAGGAAATGACTGTTTGTCCCATGAAACATAAGAAATTAAAAAAAAACAACAAACAGCCCCCCCCCAACAAACCAAACAAACACCCCCCCCCCCAACAGTTATGAACTAGGATACAAGAGTCTTTTCCATATATGTCTCCAAAAGAAG
>VYZW01023051.1:41480-52481 GCA_013401315.1 Balaeniceps rex
AAAAAAACTAAAAACTAGCCCCCCCCACCATACCCAGAAAACTCCCCCCCCCCCCAACAGTTATGAACTAGGATACAAGAGTCTTTTCCATATATGTCTCCAAAAGAAGTAGGAAGCAGAAACCTTTCCCTGTGGTCCCAAAGAGCCTGAAGGTGAAGACAGTCCTTGGGTTATGGAAGACCTGAAATAAAGTTCCAGATCCAGCAGTTCTTTTGGTTATTTATACAAAGTGAAATATCTCTAGCATTATATAATCTTTGCAGCCCAGAGATAAGGATGTTTGCTTGTCATGTCCTAGAAAGTGTCCACAGCTACTCATTCTCCCTGGCCCAGCACTGGTTTTCATCAGCTGAAAGCCCCCAGATGCTGGGGATTTGGAAAGATCCCCTCCATGCAGCCAAGCTGCTGCTGGGTACTGACTCACCTGGGCCACGAGCGCATGAGGCTCAAGTCCCATCACAAATTCAGGCAAAGCAGGCAGTGACCATGCGCTGCCCACGTTTTGGAGGCACCTGGCCTTTAGGTATTGATGTGGTGCTTAGGGACATGGTTTAGTGGTGGACTTGGTAATGTTAGCTTAATGGTTGGACTCGATGATCTTAAGGGTCTTTTCCAACTGAGATGATTCTATGATTCTATTTTGAGGTGCCCCACTGTCAGTTTATTGTGGAGAAGAGCAAGCTGTCCTAAAACAAGAGTCGTGAAAACTGATGCTACGAAGAGACTGGTTTCTAAGAGATCACCTTCCCTGATGAAATGCCATGCTGTCAGAAAATTCCCAAATGTACATAGTTACTGTCCTTGGAGTACAGGATCCAGACCAGAGTATAATTAATGTAATTTAAATGCCTTTATAGCTTAAATCCATTCCTAGCCAAGTACAAAATTTTGGATGTGGAAACACTTATCAAGTTTTTTGGTGGGGATATTTGCTGAGACACATCTGCAGGTACCTTCTATATCAGTACAGTAGCAAGGACTCATTATGCAGATACACTAGGGAGCAGCATCTTATAGATGCACCGAGTGATGTTCTCCTTCCAAAAAACATGGGTGCTCCTGGGCAGCGACACTGAATTCCTGCAAACTGCATGATGCATTGAGTCACCAGCACTGCTCTAAGGGAGCAAGGGCAAAGAAATCCTCATATATCCCTTGCTGAAACACCACTGCACTATTCTGCTATATCTGGAGTCCTTCGCACAAGCTGAAGTGAGGACAAGATTTGCCTTTTAGCACATCCTGGTGCCTTGCGCACAGGGAAATGACAGAGAGAGAAGTGGAAATAGGAGCAGATAAGGGTCATAGATGGACTTTAAAGAACTTAGGGTTTATTCACCACACATACACAGAATGAAACAACGGAGGTAGCCTTGGAAAGAAAACAGCCTGCGAGGTGACAGCAAAGAACATAACAGACCATAATAAATACAGTACAGTTGTACGTGTTCAGTACAACTGCTTTCTCCCTCTGATATCCCAGTGCTCTACAAATAACTTTTATGACTCAACACAATCATGCTTTTTTAATAAAAGGATGGTTATGTTTCCTAGCAGCCAATAATAGAGATGTTGAGAAACATCAGTAGATTAATTTTATTTTATTTTGTTAACTTTTCTGAAATGAATGATACTGGCACCTATTAGCAAACCTCTCCAGAGGGATCACATACTTAAACCTATGCATCCTAACTAGAAGATATAGTTTTTAATACCCCTCAGGCCTGATGTGTATGGTGCAGGCATCCAGATATAGAGGATCCATTCCCCAAAAGAAATGGACAAATCCTTGCTAAAAATTCCAGTTTAAAACCAGAACTATCCATTAGGAAACAGCACGGCATTGCCCTTTCATATTGCTTTCCATAGGTTATACAGTGGGTTCCATCCTTGGTGAGCCATCAAAGTACATTATCAGTGCTCCAGCTATGATGTCTCATGAGAAATGTAGTCTGATTGAGAGGTCTGGTCAATACAAGAAAAGAGGAAATGTCAGCATTTAAGCATTATCTGTGATGAAATACTACAGCAACTTTTTCCACTACAAATCTTGGTGGTATGGATTACTTTTCTAGCCATTTAAAAACATATTTTCCTCAGCAAAACCACATTTTCCTGTCAAATTCTAGTTTCAAAAAAATAAATTTCATCAGCTGTAGCTGCAAGTCATCACTGTTTGGCAGAACTCCTTGCTGGTTGCCTCATGCTCTGCATATGTGTATTACTCTCATTCCAAAAAAGAACTAAATGTTTCACTTGGGCAGAGACTTCCAACAAAAAAGGTTAATCAAATATAGGGGAACAGATTGCAGGAAAACAGAATGAATGCATCAGCCACACATGACTAAATTCTGCTTTAGAGTTTGCTAGGACTACTGACAGCAGTATCCCCATTCTTATTCAGCTCTAACTCAGCAGAGGCTGGCTGTTAGTACTTCAGTGCTACAGACGCTTGTATAAAAAACCTATTAAGTTTAGGGTGTTTAAGGTAACATTTTGGTGTATGGAAAGGCCTCCTAATAGGTTTCAAAGGGATGCTGAGTTTATTGTATTTTGAAAAAAGAGACCTCAGAAATGGAAGTAAGTTATGAACATGTCATCTGAAAATTATGGGACTTTCTTGCTCATAAAATATAGAAACCTCGTTTCCACATACTGAATTTAAAACAAGACATCAGTCTACAGTGCCTTGAGTCTAGTCTGCGAATAAAAGAAAATAATTGCCCTCAGTGCATATATTTGATAAACCAAACTGTATAAACAGAATTGCTAATGGAGATCCCCAGGCCTGAAGAAATCACAAGCAACAAGCCGAATACAGAACACTGTTTGAAAATGACTTTTTTCTGTGAAAAATGTTAGGTGAAGACGACCAGCATCATTCACCATTATTCAGCAGTTCTAACACCATGGGGATAAGGACAGTTGCCTTCCAAGCTCCTGTCTGTACAGCTTCCTAGGCAGCCTGCAGGCTCCCGCTGCTGCCATCACCCACACAGCTTTGCTCAGCTTATGCAACTTCAGTGTTTTATTCTAGTTCACCAAATGCACTTCTGCCCGTTGTTAGCACTGTAGAAATAAACTGGTCCCTCAGGATACGGTACATGCTGAGTTACTAAAAACCCATAATATATTTACACATGCAAGCCCCAAAAAGCCATTTTGTTTGTTTGTTTGTTTTTTTTCTTTTCAAGTGCCAGTACTGTGCGACCCAGCTTGTGGGTTCCTGGGGTAGGACTGTATGTTTTAGCTCTCCCACGTCTCTTTTTTTTGCTGGCAAAGACAGACCTTCCCAGTCAGGTAGGTTAATTCATTTTCTTAGCCAAATGTAAATGTCATCTAACTTACCAGGCAAAACCTACTGCAACAGGTCATTAAACCGGACCTACCCCACAAACAGCATAGATGCCATCTGATGGGAGAACATGCCATGGAGCTTCTGACACCCTCTCCTTCACATAAGATCCTATTTAGTCTTTTTCTGTTATGGTGGTGTGATCACAACCGGTTGCTCTTCAGCTCCACCAAGAAGGAACACATACTGCTGTGCAGAGCTGCTCTTCCTCCCGCCTGCAGCCCGTGGCTGGGAGAAGAGCCAGGGAGCCGACCGCAGCCCTGCTCACACTCTGGCTGCATTTACCCTGTCACATTAACCTGGGGGCAGGGGAGGCACTGTTTTTTTGGTTGTATTTTGTTTGTTTGTTTTAATGATTTATTAGTATTGATGTTTTTGTAATATTTAAACCTGCTTTTAGTGGGCCCTTATATATGAAAGGATGTGAGAAGGGACGAATGTGATTACCTATCACAGTATAAGGCCTGTCCTCAGTAAGATTAAGGAACTGCTAGTTTTCTACATGTCCACAGGCATTTGTTAACAGAAAGAGTCCTCTGGCTGTTTATGAAACTGTGTTGCCTGATCTTTTGGTCAGAAGAGTAACACAGGTGGTGCTGACACTCCCCTCCCTGTCTGAAAGTCACTGCTGATGTATTCCTGAGCCCTGCACCAGCGGATGCTTAAACACATACAGCCAGTGAGACAATTATTATAAGGCTGTAATGCATTAACAGGAATTGTAGCAGGCTCTAAAGAATAGCAGACAGTCATTGCTAGCTTGGCACTGTAAGCCATATGCCAAAACTGTAGAACTGGATTTTTTTTTACAGATGTCCAACCCTTGTTCTGTGAGCAAGAATAGGTACAATGATTATGATACAAGGACAATAACAAGGTTAAAATGCAATTACAATCCTAAAGGGATTTGAAAGAACAAATCTTAAAGACTGGATACACATTTATAATCACTTCTGCCTTTATCTAAAGTATTTTAAAGAGAGGCTGAGATATCACTCTGTTTTAACAGGTGATTGACAACAATGACCCATTCTTTGCCCTTTTTCTTGCATCTTAGCTAAAATTTCTTAGGAGGAAGCAGTGAAGATATTGCATGTGTTAACTTAAACTAAAGCAAGGATTTAAAAATGGAAAGCCTATAACGTCTTTGCAAAAGTTTTTGTCAGCATCTTCTGTCTTAGTCTGAAGGCAGCTGAGGGTGCTGCTCAAAGGGGGAGACACTTCACAGGATGCATGAGCAGATTCTTAATATGCTAACATGGGTTTCTGCAATTTTCATGCGATTATATCTATGTCTTGCAATATCAAATTCACCCAGAACTAGATGATGCACAGCAATGAAGGGACTAAAATCCAGGATTTTTTAAAGCAGCTAAAGTAGTTAAGGAATTCCTGAATAATTTTAAGCAGATTCCTCACTGTCATTTTGCATCTGATAGGGCTTTGAATACTATGGATAAGTTATCTTACGGGTGCTTCTTATATTTATGTATGAGAGCTTCTTATATTTATGTATGTATAACAGTCACTTTGTATAGCATTTAAAAGTAAAAGGTATGTCATTGACCCTGATGCAGGTGTATCTTTTTATTTATAAAGAAGTTTATTCAAATCCCACTGTTTTCATCATGTCTTTGTCACTATTCTTAAATTGATCATAAGCCTAAGCCCTAGACTTAAGCAACGAAATCAGATGAGGAAGCAATCCATTATAAACATCTTAGAATTAGGAAATTCTAAAGCTGTAGACAAATTAGAAAAATGAAAATATTATAGAAAGGAAAGGAGTCTCACTTTAAGTTTTCAATAACAAACATATGTGAGAAATTATCATAACATAGTATAGCTGTGGACCAGAAAACTCTGAATGTGGTCAAATGAGGTAAAGTGTTTATAGATATAATTTTTGAGATTTATGATTAATTAATTTTTTTTGGAAGGAAAGAAAAATGTTCTTTCATTTATTAAGTGTTAATTCACAGATCTTTTTCACTTCTGTCAAACACATACCCTGGCTACATTATACTGGTTTCTCATTTCTGATTACATCTCTCATTTGATGATCTTGATATTATCATTTTATTGAACTCCTATGTCACTTTTTTCTGATTACGAAGTAGAAGACACCTTTTATAAAAGAAACATTTTTTTCTGCTCTACTGTAGACAATTTTTAAAAACATTTTTTTCTTATCGATTTGAGCTGTTAAAGAGGTCTATCAATAAAGCAGTTTCCCAGTGATTCCTATTGGCTTATTGTTGCAGACGGTCTGTGCTCTGGTAGTATTTTCAATCTGGTTTCATCTATTCGAACACTGTGAAATGCCAAAATGAAACTGTTATAGTCCAGCTTTTCTACTCCTAAAACTCAAACATGCTATTGATTCTTTTACAGTTAGGTACCTATCACAATTATCCAAATGATGTAATATACTCAAAGAAACCATCAGACCATCACTTACCCAAGTGAATGAAGAAAAGTTTCCAAATGCCCAAGGCAGGAGGTCCTTCAGGGACTGCAGGCAGAAGGTCCTACTCCTGCACCTTTCATTCTCTATTTCAACCTCTCTGTTTTTCCTGCAATTTCACTTGCTCACAGGGAAAAGGTGCACTAATTTCTTCCAGCTTTTTGAGGATTCCCTTTAATGGGGGGATTCCAGGAACTACAGTTCCAGCCTGACAAAGATGTAGTTTGTTGTTGACACCATAAAGGTATGTAATAACGGAATGCTACTAATTTCCTGACTTCAGTTAACCAGGAGAGATGAACATTACATGGTACTGTTTATCATTACTTGTAAAATCAGCGTCCTTCGGCTCCAATCCATACAGCTGGAGGTAGTTTCATTTGCACCCTGTCTGCATATTATTCTGAACTTCCAAACAAGGTATTTTAGCGTGCTTTGAAGCACCATTGAAGGAAAGTTAGTATTGCACAGCTGGGTTTTTTTTTCCTGCCTTTTAAAAACAAAACAAAACCATAGGAATCATCTACAATACCTGCAATAACACCTAGCAATATAATAACATCCAGAAATAATTATCAGAGAAAAATCCCTTTAAAAAAAAAGGGGCATATGGTTTGAAACTCTGCATTCCATAGTGTTTCCAATAATGTTTATATTTCCATAGAAATTGTCTTAATAAAATTTTCTCCAGTCCCGAGCTACACATATCTATCATAAAATCCTAGGTCTGCTACAGTGCTCTACTTTGGCTATTTCTCAGCATTCTAGTGATCTCTGGAGAAAGAGGAGCCACATGTGCTAGATGATGAGATGATGGTTATGAGTCCTCAATGCAGTACAGCTGTGAGAAAGGCAAATATTATCCTGGAATATATCAACTGAGATACCTCAGCAGAAATAGGGGAGATATTAAAGTACCCTCCACTGGTGCAAACCTCATTTACTGTAACAGATTTTAGTTGCTTTACTGTCCAGTAAAGGACAGAGTGAACTTTCAACAGCCACAGAAAACTGAGACTATCCTGATTATGTAAAGAAGAAAACAAACAGAGCTGTCCCTTAGTCCATCAAAAACAGAGCCAGAAGGGTATTACTCCCTTTAAATAATAGGGAGAAATAAACACCAGGGAGGGAACAAGAACTATCATTTATCAGACTTTTCTGCATTAGACAAGATGTTTTAAACTGATATAAATATGTAAATTCAAAGATGGATGTAAGTGAGCTTTTGGAACAGCTCTCTGGCAGGAGCAGAGACGGGGGTCCAGTCCCTCAAAATCAGATATTGACTCTGTCAGAAACTAATCCAGTTCTTTCTAAGATGCCTTTTTGCTTTTCTGTCTCCACTATTCTTATAAGCTGTCAAGGGCTTCCAGCTTTTTCTAAGCAAAGTAATATTTGTTGACAGCACCTAAATACGCTCATCTTTTTTTTTTTTTTTTTTTTTNTGTTCCACTGCTGACCTTCTCCTGCCTGACCTTTCCCAGCACTGGTGCCTGAGGTTTCCCCTTTCACCAGTTGCTTAACTACCTTATAGATCCCCCCCTCAAACCTCAACTTAACCAGTCTTCCAATATGGGTTTGTATCAGATCAGATATACTCAAATCCCCGATCCAGTTATGTAATGGGACTATAATCAACCCAGACAAGAGACATTTATTGTTTTACCTGCGCCTAGAGAATTTGTTGTGGTGTGAAAGAAGTGTGTCAGGTCAGTGTTGCAAGGGATAACAGGGCAAGGAACTAGCTCTGAGGTGACACATGATGGTTTAACACCTGGTCAGACACGGAGATTGAATCTGATAACTCAGGCTAGACTTTGTAGTCTACTTCACACCAAAAAGATAAAAGCTACAAAAGTCTTTTGGCAACACATGAAATAATCTTGAGGTTTGGGTAGGTTTTAAAGTTGTTTCTATACTTCAATTATGTCAAAGGGCTGGAATGGTCCAGCTTTTTTTTTTTTTCCTATGATATTTGTAATCTGGCTCAGACATTCATCATGAGAACCTAAGGAATAGTTTGTATCATTTCAGGGGCATGAGAAGAACCCTTTTAAAGGAAGGAATTTTCTGCTTCCAGGAAGATACAGAAGTGCATTAAATTTCTGTTCTTTAATTATGCTTACTATCTACGTTTACAGGGTTCATAATCATTAGCAGGCTGGTTATTTACTGCTGAGCAGGTCCCCAAATGAGGAAATTAAACAACAGAAGCATCCTTATGTTTCACTAGTGATTGATCATTTAACCTCCATGATATCGTGGCCTGGTAAATCATGCAGTGTTCTGACCTTTTTGCTGGAATATGGTACATTTTGCTCTTGATCAGGAAAAGTGCTCTTTAAATGGTGTTTGGCATAACACAAAGGGAGAGGCATAAAGAATAAAAGAGTGGGAAGTTCATAAACTTGTTTGCATGTATTTAATTTGATCTATGCTGAGATCTAAATAAGGGGAAGTTTAGAAGGAAGATTTACTTGTTTTCACAGACAATAATATAAAATGGTTGTGAAAAAAGATCCCATTTTAGAACAGACTTTAACCACAGCATGTTAAATTACATCCATTCTTTTCAGGTGACAGTAGTTTAACATTTGACAATGAAGCTCAGATCTATATCCCTGCTCTAACATGTCCCTGACCAACATGCTTCCAACAAGAATACTGTGACCTAAATGAAAAAAGAAAGTATAGATCAAGGACCAAAGGAAGAAAAAAAATAAAGAAAAAGCAAAAGCAGAAACAAAGCACATACAAAGAAAGGATGAAAGGAATAATAATCTCTGTGGATATCAAAATTGAGAAATCAAATTAATATAAATAATCCACTACTGTAATTTACTTTCTGTGCATTCAAGAAAACAATAAGTATATCTGTTCACTTTGAAATACAAGATTAACTGCCATTGCTTGGCTTTTTAATAACTACAGTTCTCCTTTCCTAGTCTTCCTGGTGTATTATTGAAATAAGAATATTCTTTCAAAGCTAAAAAAACCATGCCAATTGTGAAACATCTACTTAATCATAATTTTGTCTGAAATTTTTTTTCCTCCACACCACTCATAACACTACCAGTCTATTATTTCACTTTGTTCACTTACGCAATTGACTGGACAATCTAATGCCATCAATTTTTCTCCTACCTATGTGGTCTGTCAGTCAATATTCTGTCTTGTTTGCTAGGGTTTTTCACAAAACCACAGGAGTGAGGAGAATGTTTAAAACTAAGAAAATGCCACAAAAGCACAGTAATAAATAATAATACCAGACAAATTGGCAGTAGTATTCAAAAATACAGCCCCTCAAAATACTTCAGACTCATTTTCTTAATTTGACTGTATTTTAGTTTTAATATGTAGTATATCTGTATTCAGTTTCTCTATGGAGCATTAAATTTTGAGTGTAACATCCATCAGCATAAATAAGTGGCTAGATACTTTTTTTTTAAAGGTTATGCATATCTCAGAGAAATGAGGCCTGTAAACATCTTGTACTTTATTCTCACAAACCTAAGCTATTATTCTTAGGTCAGAGAAAGAGAAGCCATGACTTGGAGTGATTTTACATAGCCTGGAGAAAGGCAGAGCAAATAGCGTTGTGTTTGGTTCAGTTGCAGTGATTGCTAACGTTGTGTGACAGAAATAGGTAAGATTCTTAGATCAATTATCCTTACTTAAATTATGTAAATACACTAGTTAACAGTTCCTTATTAGCAACATTTATGTATCAGATATCCCATTTTGCAATCAAAACAAATGAATCCATTTGTTTACCCAATGCAACCTATGTAGCCACCTCCTTTCAGACATTTTACAGCTAAAGAGAAGGAAGAGTCATCCTAGAATCATCAAGTTGGTCATTTAGTCTGACTTGTTAGAGGCTTTGATTCTGAATGATCCCCCATCTGCAAACACATGCCAAAAAAAGGGGCAGGGACAGAGCAGGCAGTAGAACACGGTCTGGCTGCTTGGGTTTCATGTGTGCTGTGAATCACATAGTGGAATCCATATATAGCGTAAGGGGTAAACAGCAGCAGCAGTGAAGGTACAGCAGCATCGGCTTTAGTATGTGCAAAAACATGACCAGGACACAAACTGCATGGACCTCAGAAATGCGCTCTGGTTGCTGCAGTGAGCTAAAGCTAACGTTGCTGCTACTATTACTTGGGGTAGCTGAATTTAACTGTTTCATTATTTCTGCTGATACATGTAGTAGTCACAGCTTTATCCAGGCATGTAGCTATAACCTAGGTGCAGGGCATACTTGAGGAAATAAGATATTTAATTTTTCAAGGAAACACATCATCAGGAGTGAAAACACTGGGCAATATGTTCATGTTATCCACAGGGTCTTGAAGTGATCCATGTCTATTGCATTTTCTATGAAATATTTGTGATTCTATAAAAATCAACTCAAAGCAAATGATTGTGAGAAAGTTTATCACATGAAGATTCTTCTTCTAATTACATCCCCCCATTACCTTCTCACTTCGGCAGCCTTTTACATCTTTTGTTGTGCAAGAATGATTGTACACAGCCCCCTATTGAGTCCTTGGCATGAAAGGTATCAATTTCTGATTCTCCTCTCTGGTTGTTGTCAAAGCTGCCACAGTGACTGCAGTGACACTGAACATAGGTCTTTGGCTCATCATCCAGCACGAGGTACAGCATTCACCTANAAGTGTAGCAGCTACTTCAATTTCTAATTTGTCCTGCTGGGAGACCCACCGCTCTGGAGGGTACTCGCTAAGCATATACCACCTCTTTGAAAGCATAGGCTCTACTCTCTTCCAGGCACATTAAAGCATTAATACGATGGTGTGACTATGCTGTCACAGTATTTTCCATGGTAAAAACAAAACAAAACGTAAAAGAAATGGGGAAAAAAAAGAAATTTCAAGACTTGTAAGCTCTCCCTGTGAGTACCATACCAGAAATGCTGTTCATGCCCTTAGCAGGATAGAGGAGGCATGGAAAGCCTGTGACTGAGGCATTGGGTCATGGTTTACCGCTGTNAATGAAGGAAAAAAATAAGGAAGTACTTGGGATTTGTTCCATGCCAAATTACTTCTGAGGAGGACAGACCTGACTGATTGAAGTGCAGTTCTCTGTCTGGAAAAGTCTTCCAGTGTCCACTTTCCAGCCGTCTTTCCAGCACTCTTCTAAAGACAAGCAT
>VYZW01023053.1:0-17169 GCA_013401315.1 Balaeniceps rex
ATTTATAAACTGGTCGAAATGAGCTCTCTACAGCAGAAACGCCCTGGATGCAGGACTCCAGGCTTGGTCTCACCTAACATGCTTTGATTTAGCCACTTTGACCCCACAAATTCATCACTTAATGACTCAACCACTGGAGGTCTTCTGTAAGAATGAAGCCATTCACATTAAAAGGTCCCAGCTAATGCAAGTACAGCAACCTATAGATATATTACACCAGGGTCAGTATACACAAAGCTTATTTTAACCTTAGAAAGCTGGCTTCCCACGGCTCAGCTTGGACTCAACAGAGAGGCAGATACAGTCTGAAATCCTTCCCAGTGTGATTTTGCAATTCTCTACCTATTCTCCAGAACTCAGCTGCCCTTTCACTTCATATCCCAATTCAATGTCTCTATCATGAAGTCTTGAAACTTCCGTAGTATCTGTGCCAATGTGAGTCTGACCAGATAAATTTCTCCAAAAGCTGGTCATCTCTTTATAGGAATGAGTGAATCACCTGCTTGAAATTTCAGAGACATAAAAACCTGTTAAAAGCAAGATCTGAAGGATACTTCGCAGACTTTATAGTCAGCGCTCACCATTGCGACCCTTTCTGGCCTGTCTTCTGTAACTTATAGAAGCTTTCCCATCAATTCCTTCTTCAAGTCTTAAACTGAGGAGAGATTTAGGGGCGGAAATACAGTTGAAATGCATTACATCCAACACAGTGAAGGATCACACCCTACTAATTCAAAAAGTACCATAAAGTTAGTGATGGTTCTGATTTTTACATCTCATTCAAAAGGTAGAGTGCAAATCTCAGCAGAATTCTTGAACAAATTAAAAGTTCCTGTTCGATAATTAGAACTGCTTAGGTTTCAGGTTGGTTTTTATTAATATGCTGTGCTGTGATGAAAGTTAATGTAAAAGTCCCTGTATCATCATATCATAGTAGATTCCACAAATAAAACAGGACAGAAAGGAACAAATAACGCTTCAAAGATAGATTAACAAAATGGGAAAATACCACCAACTGGCCTTCAATATTCATTGGATTAAAAAGAAAAATCAGTTGTTTCCCCCTCAAAACAAATTTTTCCAAAAGTGTAGTTTTCTGAAAAAATTTATAGTAAGCCTGAAGGATATTTAAAATTTTAGTCTGTTATTTCACCTAATCCCTGGTACTTTTGTAATTCTGTTCAGAAAGCTAAACTGTCTCTACATGCATTTCTGAAAACAAATTAAATAAAAACACTTCCTGGCTTCGATATTTCAGAAACTTGTGAAAATCCTTTTTTTTAAAGCCTTTTGTATTGCACAAGTGGGAAAAGTTTGTTGGTGCTGCTGCACCTTTTAAAATACTATTTCAAACTTGTTTATCATTTATGTGCAGGGTTAACTGTGTTTTGGCCTCTTTTATATCAGCAAAGCTGAGTTACTTAATAATCAGCAAGCAAATGCATGGAAACAGTCCCTTGAAATCATACTCATAGAGCACTGATACCCAACAGTATCTCATTTTCCCTTCATTCCCATTAGTGATGGGATTTCACTTCTGATTATATAGAAAAGTTCATTATTCCCCAGGCATCAAAAAAAACCCTCAAAATAAACAGCATATGGCCTTTGACCTGTGCTGGTTTGAGGACTGAGATGGATGAGCTGCCCTGTGAGGTTTTACAGACCTCACCCCAATTCTCATTCCACAGTGGAGCAAAGAAGTTGCTCCTCACTGTATCTGAGAATTTGAGCTTGGGAATGAGCCCCAAGCCCCTTTTTCCTACTGCTAGGCTGGACTGTCCTCTTCCCATTTTTCAACACAATGTTTAATTTCACAATGTGGGTTTTAACCTACTTTGTTCACTCCTTCTTTGTTCTAGCCCATAGATCTTTCCTCTCTTTTGCTTTACAGTCCTCCCTGACCTTCAGCCAAAATAGCTTCTTTTAGCTATTTGCCTTGCTCAACTTTTACCCCTTAGAAAGGCCAACAACAGTTGAGAATTTGCCTTGCCTTTTTTTCCCTAGCCCATTCTGCTGAAGCCTGTGGTTTCCTGAGTCTATTTGGGAACTACCATGCACGAACAGCCTTGCCCTGAACTGAAACCAGGAAATACTTCCAGTTTGGATATTTAACTCATTTACTGATACATAAGAACAAGATATCACTAATTTTAGTGAACAGAAAATGGATAGAAAATTGAAATATCAGACAACATGTCATTAAGTTTAATAATGAAATTTTCCTGAAACCATGTTTAAGCTACTGTGAAAAAAAGCATGAATCAAAAAAACTCTACAACAAAATAAACTGGTCTGACACTCATCATGAAGCCACAATATTTATCAGATTGTTTGACAAATCAACTATTTTCAATCTATTTGACTAATCTTTTAAATGATATGTGTGGCTATTTAATATAAGTATTAATGAATGAGTCTATATTCAACTAGTAAATAAAACAATAGTCCACAGCTTGGGGAAATCCCTGTTAAAAATGTATGAACAGGAAATAAATTAAAGCAATTAATGGTGCAAGGACACAAGAAAACATAATTAAAGAATGCTAAAGATGAAGAACGTGGGCACTATTTTGGATATCCAGCATTTTGCAGAGGATATTTTATTAATTAGCAAAACTTTAAATTTCCTTCATTGTCAATCCTCACGATGGGGAACACTGTGTTGAAATATTTCAGGCAGGGACATGGGACAGGAAAATAATTTGATTTTCTATAAAACAGGCTGGGTTTTGTGGATCATTATATATGCTTATTGTACAATAAGATTCAGTTCTACCCCTTCAAAACTAAAGTAAGCCTGAGATTTCTACATGGATTCTGCCTGCCATAACATGAACTGAGCTCTTTTGCTTTGCTTCACATGGAAGCAGATTTTTTTGGCACCTGGTGAGTTTCAGAAAAACAACACAGACTCTGAAGTACTAAAAAGTATTCTTGGAGAACATAAGGCATAATCCCACCTTCACTTTTCCCAAAAGTAGTTTCCCTGCTGTGTCTTTCTGCCACAACTCAATTTTCTCTAGATATCTGGATCCAGAATAGTACAGACCCAGAACTATACAGACCCAGCAAGGGAAGGAAAAAAAAATGACTTGAAAGGATATGAAATATGGTCTGTGAGCAGCATGGAGAAGGAGAATGGGTAGTAAGTGTTTGTTTGAATTAGAACTGAGATGCATCAAAGTAAACTAACAGATGAAAAATTAACAAGAACAAAATCCCCAAACAAAAATGGATATTTCTTCACATGCTTAATCGTCCAACTGCAAGTCATTGAGGGTTTTGATAATTTACATACACTCACAGCAAGATTAGCCAAATTCATGGATGAAGAGTCCATTATGGATATCACTGGTAGCCAGGAAATCCCAAAGACACAAATGATGAGGGCTGGGACAGTGCACCTGGGAAGTAATGAGATATTCCTGCTACATTTTCATACGTTTCCCTAAGGATCTGCTTTCAGCCACTGTTGGTGAGACAACATGGGCTGGGTGGAGGCTGGTCATGTCCCAGTGGACTGCTGAGACCCTTCTGTTCTAATCAGACTTGGCTGACCACCCCTTTAGGCCAGAAGGGCAAAGTCATTCTCCCTCCTCGATCCCACCACAGGAGTACAAAATTATTAGAAATTTGTGAAATATTCTAGAGGTAACACAAATACTTCTGCCTTTAATTCTTCTATGGCATATAGCCATGTTCTTCATCCTACCTAGTGTAAACAAGTTCTATCCAAAAGTTTCAGCCAAATGGTATTCATGGCCTCCTTTTGAACATAAGCCCCAGCTGGCTCATTGAGTCACTTTCCTAACAGAAGGCTGTCCTGGTTTCAGCTGGGAGAGAGTTAATTTTTCTTCCTAGTAGCTAGCATAGTGCTGTGTTTTGGATTTAGTGTAAGAAGAATGCTGATAACACACTGATGTTTTTAGTTGTTGCCAAGTAGTGCTTAGACTAGTCAAGGACTTTCTTTTTCAGCTTCCCATGCTCTGCCAGGTGCACGAGAAACTGGGAGGGGGCACAGCCCAAGATAGTTGATCCAAACTGACCAAAGGGCTATTCCATACCATATGACGTCATGCTCAGTATATAAACTGGGGGGAGTTGGCCGGGGGGCAGCAATCGCTGCTCGGGGACTGGCTGGGCGTCGGTCGGCAGGTGGTGAGCGGTTGCATCACTTGTTTGTTTTTTTTTTTTCCCCTGGGTTTTGTTTCTCTCTCTCTCTCTCGTTCTCCTTTTCATTGCAATTTTATTACTATCATTATTATTGTTATTTTATTTCAATTATTAAACTGTTTTTATCTCAACCCGCAAGTTTTCTTTTGCCCTTCCGATTCTCTCCCCCATCCCACCGGGGAGGGGGAGGGTGAGCAAGCGGCTGTGTGGTGCTCAGCTGCCGACTGGGGCTAAACCATGACAAAGGCATTTCCCTACTTTTCTATGGTATTAATCATATGTTATTTCTTTCATCTCAGTTTATTGTTGGAGGAGCCAAAGATATGGTAGCTCATATTCCAGATCCAGCTATAAAGTCAAGACCTTCATTACCGTGGACTTGTCCTTAACTTTCCTTCAGTATATAAGAGTTTGGGAAATAAAAGTATAAATTTGAAAAACACACTACAACAGCTACATCTCCCATGTGATACTGTAAAAAAATGACATTATTTCAGCACCTATTATGCTGAGGTATCCTTCTATGTGTTTTATATTCCTAGCACATAGATGTTATTATAATGGTATACCAGCAGTAAACTTGACCCAGTATGTCCCAAGCTGGCCAATAACTTTACATAACTCTCATTGGTGTTGCATATGCTGGAAAAGAATTGCAAAACTGGTGACATGATAAAGGTATGTAAAATAATGAGCAGTCTACAGGAGGCAGAAGGGAAGATTATGTTCTCCTTGTGTCAGAACACATGAAACAGGGCACATTCAGTGCAGATGGAAGAAGAGAAAATAATATCATAAAAGAAAAATACTTTTTCTCATAGTAGCAACTAAGATGCGAATTCTTTACCACAGAAAGACATTAAGGAGTGCAATTTAGCAATATCCAGTATGTAATAGGACATGTATATAGATATCAGAAACCCCAAGAATTATTATTTTAATTAAATGAACATTTTTGAATGGGTACTAAAATGTGTGTTTGAGGGCTTCAGTCAACTTCTAAACTATTAGAGTTCAGAATGTGCAGGTAGTCCTTCTGCTGTCTACTGAAGTGTTCTTACCTTATCTTCTAACTCTGGCTCAAGACAGCAACAAGATCCAGATGGCACAGATTATTCTTACTTTGTAAAGTAACAAGACCTATCATAGAATCATAGAATCATTTAGGTTGGAAAGTCTTTTTAGATCATCAAGTCCTACCATAAACCCAACACTGCTAAGTCCACCACTAAACCATGTCTCTGAGCACCATACCTACATGTCTTTTAAATACCTCCAGGGATGGCGACTCAACTGCTTCCCTGGGAAGCCTCTTCCAATGCTTGATAACACTTTCGGTGGAGAAATTTTTCCTAATATCCAATCTAAACCTCCCCTGATGCAACTTGAGGCCATTTTCTCTCATCCTGTCGCTTGTTACTTGGGAGAAGAGACTGACACCCACCTCGCTACAACCTCCTTTCAGGTAGTTGTAGAGAGCGATAAGGTCTCCCCTCAGCTTCCTCTTCTCCAGACTAAACAATCCCAGTTCCCTCAGCTGCTCCTCATAAGACTTGTTCTCTAGACCCTTAACCAGCTTCGTTGTCCTTCTCTGGACACACTCCAGCACCTCAATGTCTTTCTTGTAGTGAGGGGCCCAAAAGTGAACACAGTATTCGAGGTACAGCCTCACCAGTGCCGAGTACAGGGGGACAATCACTTCCAAGTGACCCAAGTGCAGAACCCGGCACTTAGCTTTGTTGAACCTCACACAATTGAATGTTTCCACCGATTCTTTCATAAAATCATAGAATGCTTTGGGTTGGAAGGGACCTTTAGAGGTCATCTAGTCCAAACCCCCTGCAGTGAGCATGGACATCATCAACGAGATCAGGTTGCTCAGAGCCCCGTCCAACCTGACCTTGAATGTTTCCATGGGTGGGGCCTCCACTACCTCTCTGGGCAACCTGTTCCANTTCAGCCTGTCCTCGTAGGAGAGGTGCTCCAGCCCTCGGATCATTTTTGTGGCCCTCTTCTGGACTCGCTCCAACAGCTCCATGTCCTTCTTGTGCTGAGGAAATTGGACTCAACCCATTGATCTGGCCTGTCCAGATCCTTCTGTAGAGCCTTTCTATCCTCAAGTAGCTCAACACTCCTGCCCAACTTGGTGTTGTCTGTGAACTTACTGAGGGTACACTCGATCCCCTCGTCCAGATTGTTGATAAAGATATTAACCAGATCTGACCCCAATACTGAGCCCTGGGGAACACCACTTGTGATCAGCCACCAACTGGATTTAACTCCCTTCACCACAACTCTTTGGGCCTGGCCATCCAACCAGTTTTTTACCCAGCAAAGAGCATGTCCATCCAACCCATGAGCAGCCAGTTTCTCCAGGAGAATGCTGTCAGAAACGGTACCAAAGGCTTTACTAAAGCTCAGGTAAACAACATGCACGGCCTTTCCCTCCTCCACGAAGTGGGTCACCTTGTCATAGAAGGAGATCTGGTTAGTTAAGTACCTTTCATAAACCTATGCTGACTGGGTCTGATCCCCTGGTTGTCCTGTACGTGCTGTGTGATGGCACTCAAGATGATCTGCTCCATGACCTTCCCTGGCACCGAGGTCAGGCTGACAGGCCTGGATCTCCCCAGATCCTCCTTCCGGCCCTTCTTGTAGATGGGTGTCACATTTGCTAACCTCCAGTCAACTGGGACCTCCCTGGTTAGCCAGGACTGCTGATAAAGGATTGAAAGTGGCTTGGTGAGTATTTCCGCCCACTCCCTCTGTACCCTTGGGTGGATCCCATCCAGCCCCATAGACTTGCATGTGTCTAAGTGGTGTAGCAGGTCACTAACCATTTCCCCTTGGATTATGGGGACTTCATACTGCTCCCTGTCCCTGTCTTTCAGCTCAGGGGGCTGGGTACCCTGAGAACAATTGATCTTACGATTAAAGACTGAGGCAAAGAAGGCTTTAAGTACCTCAGCCTTTTCCTCATCCTTTCTCAGTGTTTCCCCCCAGCATTCAGTAAAGGATGGAGATTCTCCTCAGCCCTCTTTTTGTTGCTAATGTATTTATAGAAACATTTTTTATTGTCTTTTACGGCAGTAGCCAGATTAAGTTCTAGTTGGGCTTTGGCCCTTCTAATTTTCTCCCTGCATAACCTCACAACATGCTTGTAGTCCTCCTGAGTTGTCTGCTCCTTCTTACAAAGGTCATAAACTATTTTTTTTTTCCTGAGTTCCAGCCAAAGCTCTCTGTTCAGCCAGGCCGGTCTTCTTCCCCGCCGTCTTCTCTTTCAGCACATAGAGACAGTCTGCTCCTGCACCTTTTAAGATTTCCTTCTTGAAGAATGTCCAGCCTTACTGGACTGTTTTGCCTTCAGGACTGCCTCCCAAGGGACTCTGTAAACCAGGCTCCGAAACAGGCCAAAGTCTACCTTCCGGAAGTCCAAGACCCCCTCCTTACTTCTCTGAGAATCAAAAACTCTTGTCATTTCATGATTGCTATGCCCAAGACAGCTTCCAACCACCACATCACCCGCAAGTCCTTCTCTGTTTGCAAACAACAGGTCCAGTGGGGCCCCTTACTTAGTTGGCTCACTGACCAGCTGTGTCAGGAAGTTATCTTCCACACTCTCCAGGAACCTCGTAGACTGTTTCCTTTCTGGTGTATTTTATTTCTAGCAGACATCTGGTAAGCTGAAGTCCCCCACAAGAACAAGGGCTAGCAATTGTGAGACTTCTCCCAGCTGCTTATAGAATATTTCATCTGCCTCTTCATCCGGGCTGGGTGGTCTGTAACAGACTCCCACCATGATATCTCCCTTGTTGGCCTTTCCCCTGATTCTTACCCATAAACACTTGACCCTTTCATCACCATCATCAAGCTCTAGAGAGTCAAAACACTCCCTAACATACAGGGCTACCCCACCGCCTCTCCTTTCTTGCCTATCCCTTCTGAAGAGTTTATAGCCATCCATCGCAGCACTCCAGTTGTGTGAGTCTTCCCACCATGTGTCCGTGATTGTAAGTATATCACAGTTTTCCTGCTGCACAATGGCTCCCAGCTCCTCCTGTTTGTTGCTCATGCTGCATGCATTGATGTAGATGCACTTCAGTTGGACTATTTATCCCACGACCTTTTTTGGGGGAGAAGCCCTAACTCCTATGTGACCATTCTCAGGCACTTCCATGATTTCTAACACATCAATAACCCTTGTGTCTTTGTTGCTGCATGGATTTCCATCTCCCACTTCTACTGAGGTGGCAGACCAAAGGACCTCGCTAACACACTGTCCCTCAAACACTGGCGTGCTGCCCCCAGGCTTATCTTTTTTAAGACTGGTTTTATCCCTTTTGCCCTTCAAATCTAGCTTAAAGCTCTTTCAATGAGCCCTTCTAACTCCTGTGCAAAGATACTTCTCCTGCTTTGAGACAGGTGTACCCCATCTGTCGCCAGCAGGCCTGGCGTCATGTACAATGATCCATGATCAAAACCCCCAGAATTCTGCTTGTGACACCAGGCTTGGAGCCAGGTGTTGGTCTGCTGGGTTTTCCTGTTTCTTCCCTGCAACTGGAAGGATAGAGGAGAACACCAGTTGTGCTCCTGATCCTTTAACAAGTCGTCCCAAGGCCCTGAAGACTCTCTTGACTGCCCTCAGACTTCTTATTGCAACTTCATTGCTGCCTACATGAAAAATCAAGAATGGATAGTAATATGAGGGTCGTACCAGGGCAGGAAGTTTTCTCTTCGCATCTTTACCCGGGCCCCAGGGAGACAGCAGAAGAACTGGGTCCTGTCTGCATATTGGGCCTTCTGTTCTCTTCAGAAGAGAGTCTCCTATGACAATGACCTGTCTTTTCTCGTTTATGGAAGTGGTTTTGACACAGGGCGTAGACCGCCTTAACCTTGGCAACACCTCCAACCTAGATGAACCATCATCCTCATCATTGTTTGGTTCCACTTGCAGAGCCTCATACCTATGATGCAAGGGCATCTGGGAAAGTGGGGCAGTCACAGAGGAGACATGCCTGCTGTGCTGGGCAGGAACTTGTCACCATTGCCCCCTATCCCTTAAGTCACTGCATTCAGCCAGGTGGAGAGAAGATAGGGAATCCTCCATGTCATGTGCCTTGTCTGCCTGACAGGCCTGTCCCAGAGAAGGTAGGATGCGATTCCAACAGTTTATCTCTCTCTCGAACTCCCTGATACTCCTCAACCTACTTACCTCCTCCCACAGCTCTGTCACTAAGCGGAGGAGTTCTTCTACCTGGGTGCACCTCCCACAGGTGTGCTCACTGCTGCCCTCCAGTACTGGTGTAAGAGCAGGGCACACCCTGCAGCCTGGCACCTGGCTGGCAGCTTGTTCCCGCCAGAGCTCTGTCTGGGAAGCTGCACCAGTTGTGGTGGGTACAGAGCTTAGAGAGGCCATGGCTTTCTGCCGGGTGGACACCATTGCTCCCTGGTCGAGCTGGCAGAGCTACAGCGCCCTGCCATGCAAACTGCCATGCCAGGCCCTGTTTGCCCACCTTGTTGGTGGCGCACCTGGTCGCTCGCGCTCCCTCAGGGCTTCTTTTATATATGGGGGGGCTTGCTGCCATTGCTCCTGGCACCTCTCATGTCTTGTCAGCTGCTGCTGTGCAAGCTGCGGGCTCCTGGCAGCTCTCTCGGCTCCCCAGAGTTTCCCCTGGTTTGGGAAACCCCCCTGCGCACTGCACTGGAGCGCTCCACTGCGGATCCTGCTGGCACCGGGGCTGCTCACCTCGGTGACTGAGTGACAATCAGACAGAGAAAAAATGCCAAACTTGTTCCAGCATATTTAATACTTAATGATGTATCCACAGTACAGATCTACCTGATTTTGTTTAGCTACTCCTAATTCTACTCCCTGACTTCAAACCAGCCTCTGCTTATATTTTTATATAAGCTTCCCAGTATATTAATGGGGGAGGCTTGGTGAAATGGTTGTATTCCCTGCTACCATCCTTCCCCCAGCCATATTCAGGCTCTGAGTGCCAGGAACTTACATCAGTACTTCTACCTACAGTAGGTCTTTACTGAAGGACATCAACCAACATGATGTAGCACAAAAATTTCCAAGAGCACGGGCAGATGCTTGAGCGAGGAACCGAAGAGCAAGCAGAGAAGTTTTGAGAGGCTCCAGAGGAGTTTTTGAGATAAAAGGCACCCTGATACAGCATTGTAGTTTTGACTTTCATTGTGAACCTCAAGGCATGCCTACCCATAAGAACATGTTTTCCTGGCCATGTGGGTAGGAGGTAAGGCAGTGATAGATACTCTCCAAGAACATGATCCTTCCCAGTGAGGAAATGCCTAAAATGAATCCCTGACACAGTCCTTCCTTTCAAACCCTCATTTCTGGTGAAGCAGTGAGGGAAGAATAGAAAGAAGTCTGCAAACCTTGTCTTGGTTAGTTTTAATTCCTTTCCAGAAGTACATCATATCCACCTGTGGATGTGAACAGAATTTTTCTTTCATCTTTAATAGAAAGAAAGGTCAGAAGGACATACATCTCTGGCACACAAATAGGTTGTTAGGCACGTGTGGCTAGAAAGTTTTTTGTCTGTCCATGTCATTTGCCACAGCTACATTAATATAATACAAGCAGGATTCAATGTTGTATTTATATACAAGCTCTTCTTTCTCCCTTTTACACTTAGCAGGTATTGCTAAGTAACTCCTGATGGGCAATAAAAGCTGAAAAAATACATTTTCAACAGGACATTGCTTCAGTTTTCAGAGAAGAAAAATATAAGAATCTTATTTTTGTGTGCACAGGTATACTCAGATATACAACAAAATTGAAAACCAATCTAAAAGGCAATATTGGAAACAATCTGAGCAGGCTTGAGATGTTGCAATGGCTAAAATAACTCACAAAATGACTTGGGGGTCTGTCTTTCATTCCTCAATCTAGTCTACATAACCAAAGTCCATCAGTACACATTGAAGTGGAAAGCAGAAATTAAATTCATTGTTCGCATCATTTCAACCATAACACATGTAGAAATTCTTTTCAACAAGGCCATTTAAACAAAGCACCATAGTTTAAAAAATAAAAATCAATAAAAAAGAAATCTGCTTTATAAATGCAGCATTAAAAAAGCATAAACATGATCTTCATTGACTATAGCTGCATCAACTGTAATGGAGTTACACAGCAACAGTGTACTTTTTTGCTTGTGTCCTAGTTCTTCCACAGCTAAATTTATAGAGTAGATCTGATTTTCAGTAAAAGCAGAAGAGACATTTTATATAATCTGTTATATTTTTATAGAGGTACCTTTTTACTTTTGTATGTATATTTTGCTGTGGTTTGAAGAGAGTATTCTTGTGTCAGCAAATGAGTAGAATCCATATAAATGCATGGAACCATAGAGAATGATGTATTTAAATGGAATCTACTGAATATACTTCATGGCAAATGAAGAAATATAATCCAAAACATATGACACTATCTCACAAATACTAACTTTATAAAAAATGAAAACATTTGGAGTGATTTTTTGCTATATTTTTAGTGGGACAGTATAGTATATCATATAACACTATATAGTATATGCATCAATACAGAGTTGCAGCTATTTTGAATACAAACTTCATCATTCTAATTTCAATCATATTTGTGCACTGTAAAAAACACAAAACAAATGAACAAACAAAAAACTCCACACTTGCTTACATGAAGCCAAATATCTGTTACAACTAGTTCTTTCTAGACAGAGTGAATTATCTTTTCTTTCTGCATAGCAACAAGAAAAAGTGACTACTCAAAGGTGCAATATGAAATTGGATTAGAACATTCAGTCCAACCAGAGCAGCCCACTAAGAAGTCTAAATAGTAGAAATAATTAATTTATACTTATGTAGAATTTTATTCTGAAGAATTCGTAATCTATCTTTGCTGTTACTGATTATTAAAAGTCTTACTCTTGGTGGTGTTCATTCTGTGGTGCTACTAACAGCTTGTTGAAAATGAGGACACTTAAAATTGCTTATAAAAATGCAAAATATTACTCTCCTTTTATGCCGTTGTTTCATTGAACTCTATAGATGAGCTGCCTCAGCTAAACAGGATTCTTTATGCATTAATCAAAAATAATTCATCTGAGTCTAGGCAGACTTCGAGCTTTTTCTCATCATTGGGATATAAATATTGAAATTCTAGGGCTTAGGATAAATTGGAAATTGAAGAATCAGCTCCAAGCTGAAACTTGTTGAGGTGAGGCGGACTATGCCCCAGTTCTACCACTGCAACTTTCATCGTGTTTCAGCATTGTCTTTCTTCTTGGAGCTCTGGAAAGGAGCTGAACTGGAAAGAAGCTGAACTGGTATCCATCCAGGAGGTGGAGAGTCTTTGCAGGAAGTCAACACGTACTCCAAAGCTAACCTCTTAGAGTAAAAGAATAACCTTATTCTTCAGGGAATAGGTATGAAGTTATTCAGCAAGTTCTGTTTAATTTAACTTGTCTTTTTGTGTATTATTCAGTAGACAAAATTTCCATGACAGAGCAATAAAGAAGGTCAGTATGGTGGCCTGGGTCAAAATAAAGGTAATTTTTTTCTGGGTTATATAGCAAAAAGATTCAATGAGACTTGAAAGCATGGAAAGATGAATAATCACTGTGATACAAAAGAAACAGGTGTATAAAGTTGAAGTACAGTGAACCAATTATTGTTAACTAGTAATGACAGAAGTTATAATCATCATACAAGGACAGACTTCTGGTATTCCAGTATAAAGTCTTATGATTTAATGACTATTAAAAAGAAAAACATCTGCTAGACAATACTGAACATATCTCTTATTCCTTTTAAATTTGATGTTTGCACATGGGTAAGTGATTCTGGAGATTTTTAGACAGCTTATGTTTCCTAATATTCGTGTATAGCTCTATTTTTATTATTAATAATTTTCAAGTTTTCAACTTTGCGAGTTTTGAGATGTCAGAGGAGAAAGAAGTGTTACTGATGCTAGCAGTATATGCGTAGTAATTAATTTCTAGTTACATCAGTACAGTAGTAGGTCTATAATCTCATCTTCAAAACAGCATATTGTTGTCAGAGTATGGGTCAGTTCTTTCTGAATTTGCTTAAGTGACTCCTTACATCTCCTAAATAAATCAACAGTTGTATTTCTCAAAAAGTGGAAGTTAGTCAAAAATCAAGAGATCAGGAGAGATTTAGATCAAGAGAACAGGGTATGCTTATTTTACTGAAAAGTATCTACCTTCCATTTTATTTCAACTGATTTTGCCTGCTTACTTCAGAAGAGATTATTAGATATTTACCTTTATCTCTTGTTCCTTTTTAAAAAGAGGAATAAATTTCCATACATTACTAAAAGTTGTCTTAATTTTATTTTATTATTTATCAAAATAAAAGTTAGTTATTCCACAGGATGACCTTTCCTATTAATAAAGTGATAGAATTTCTCATCATTCATTATGATCCAGCTAAAGAGTCTTTGATTATGTGTGAATTTTTTCTTGCCTCCAGTTAAAGAGAAATACTCCTGTAGCCTATAAAGACTCTTTAGTAATATGGATTCTTCTTACACATTATGTATTGGCAGGCAGGAACGATTTCAACTGAGCCTCAGTGTGGCTCTTTTTATCTCCAAAGAAAACTGATCTACCTTAAGAATATTCTTCAAAAAACACTGACAAAAATGCACATAGCAAACAAAGAGAAGAAAACACTTTATGCATGTTCTTCCACTTGCATCCTTAAACAACACACTTCCTTAAACAACCAGAAGTGCTGGTTTCAATACCATGAGGACAATATTGGGGAAATTCTTATGCAAGCAATTTAAACACATGCTCAGGCAATCTGTACAGGTTATCAAACAGAACCCCAAGAATCTGTCCTTGAAACAGAAGCAAATTGGAAACATTGCCTAAGTAAGGACAGCAGTGTGCAAAACCTTGTTTTCCAGTTCAGCATCCTCTTGTGTAGTACCTAGGTACACAGAGAAAAAGAGCAAACAAAAATCTGATGGTCTTAGTATTCAAGAGGAATAAATGTAGTTTGAAACGGAATCAAAGGGAGAGACGTCTCTGTTCTAAACAAAAATATAGCCTCCTTTCTCAACAAAACAGAGTCAGAATTTCTAAGAAAGTCTACATGAGCCTGGGACAGGGAATCAGGAAGACAACAGTGTCTCTGATTTGTATTTCTGCTCGATTTACTTGGGCAGGATGAAATCCACCACTGGCAGACCAAACTGTGGATACTTTTAGTTCCCACCTAAATCCTGTTTGCAAGACTTCAGTGAAGCATAGACCTTTATTGGCTGTCGAAACAAAGATGAATTTCATCATTTATGAGTAAACCAGCAAGAAATGCAGCAAAAAACATAACTTTTCTAAGGTCTAGTTTCAAGTACAGGATCGTTTGTACTGATGCAGGAACTATCAGGGGAGACAAGAAGTTCAATTGACCTGACATTTCTTAAAAATTAAAGGATAACAGTTTTTTTCCCTTCCGATTCTGCTGTGCAAATATTGGTCTCCTTCCATTGTTTCTGCAGACTTTTGAAAACTGATTTGAGTGGCTTACAAATACAAAATAACTGCAATGTGGAAATGGAATAGAGAGTTTTCTTGGAATTAGCTTTTTGACTACCCAGAATAAGGCTGAATAGTAACAGCAGTATCAATACTAATTATGTTAGTATAAGATTCCAATCTTATAACTTTTCATAAGCATCCACAGAGCTATCTGGCATTTCATAGAATCGTGGCAATGTATACCCTGCCCTAAGAAGTTATAAACTGGTGCCCCAATATTTCAGAAGTAGTAGGTGATCTGACAAATCGCAGAGATAAGTCTAGTGTTCCATGCAAATGAAGGCTGTAACTTTTCAGTGTTAGCAGCCTGGCACCTGCTTGTGTAACTTGTGTGCTTACACTGCCACTTCTATTTTGTTCTTATTTTGTAGCTCTTTGTGTGCAAAGGAAGGGGGAGAGTTGATATTGGTAGGACAGGAAATATGAATTTCTGTGTAATCTTCCATGTTTATGCAAACACATAGAAAACAGTATATTTTTGTAAAGAGCCACATAATCTCTACATGTGTAGTAAAGAAGTGAAAAAAACCTCACAAAAAATCTTAGACTGAGGTTTTCTTCTCTTACCTTGACAACTCACGACAATCAAAGATCAGCAACACCCACCCCCATCCCCACAGATTATAAAATGGGATTTGGAGACAGTCTTGCAGACGTCTAGTCATGCAACAGAGGTTTGGGGTGAACAGCAAATCCCAGTACTTGCCATCTCTTTAGTGAATGCTACAAGGCTCCACATCTTTATGGAAACTAAAGCTTCATGAAGCTGTTAGCTCAGTGGACTATTACTCTGTCAAGGGCCACTAAAGACACAGCAGAGCAGATCTAAGAGCATGTGCTTCTCCTCAGGATCAAACACACGTGCACAGAGACTTTGAAGCTGTGTTACCAAAGCTGAGCACATACCTTGGCAGGGATTGACCCTGACCAACAGCCAAACACCCACACAACCATTCACTCATGCCCTTCTCACACAGGATGGGGAAAAAATAGAAAGACGGCAAAAAGACTTGTGGATCAAGATAATGACAGTTCGACAGTGAAAGCAAAAGCTTGTTGTGCTAATGCTCAGTGTCTGCTAATGTAGAAAATTGTACAGTCCTCTGTCCAAGAAACTTATTGGCAGCTCCTGTTACTGCCCACATTTGCGATAGATCACGTGGCTTTTAAATATAACACTGTAGAGCATTTTTCCTCCAAAAAGTATGTCAGGTAAAAGATTCTGGTCTTAAATTAAAGTTGAGATGCATAAAAAAATGGTTGAAATGGATTTCTTTTTTTTAAAGAAGTCCTCCCAACATAACAGCCAGTGATGTGTGCATGCATTCCTGACCATTGGGCTCCTACCACCCATAAACCTGCTGCTCCCATTCCCCACATTCACTGTGCAGTCCTGCAAACAATTCTGCTGTATGTTATTTCAAACTGAAGAACAGCCTCAATGAATTCAGGAAGCTCTGAGTTATACAGATCAGGGCTCTAGTGAGATATCAAGGAGGTATAATACAGGAAAGAAATGACACTGGCATAGTAGCAAGGAAGTAAAAAGGACTGTTAGGAAAAAAAAAAAAAGAAAAGACAAGCTATTTAATCATTATTTGTTGCTGTTGCTTAAAGGAATTTTGTAACTAGTGCTTCAGGCAGACAAGAAGCTGCCCGAGACAAGGACAAAGATGCCTGAAATACCAAGCACGCATTCGTGTGCATCAAAGAGTTCAGTAGTTTCATTTATAATTGGCTCAATGGAGGATGCCATCTTCAAATTAAGCCCTTCACATTTTATACTGCAGTTGCCCAGTGCTTATATTTAATTTAGAAAACGTACTGGTTAACCTATGATCTTTCCTTCATCAAGGTTTTCTTAAAGCATAAAGATTTTCTTAAAGCATAAAGATTTTCTTAAAGTTTAGCAATCGCTGTGAATTCAAGTTTTTAAAAGTAGAAACTACAAGGAAATATTTAAACTAGACTGTCCTCCTGCTGCTCTGTATATTTTGATTACAAACTCAGCCTGTATTCATCCTGTTTTGGAATCTGAGCTTTTTATATTGTAACATTCTGGTCTTTTAGCTGATATTAAAGGCAGATGCCAATTCTAGGCTTTAGGAGCTACACATTTGTACAGCTAGGATTGGAACATGCTGCAGGTTCCTAGAGTATATTTAGTTTTAATATAAATAATTGTTTAAAAAGTTGTGCTCAATTAACTGCTTATAGAATCACCACTCTTTTCTGTGGAGTAGGAATTTTTACAAGAGGAAATATATATGTCTGTGGTGGTTTAACCCCAGCTGGCAACCAAGCACCACACAGCCACTCGCTCACGGTCCCCCTCCCCTCGGTGGGATGGGAGAGAGAATCAGAAGGGCAAAATTAAGAAAACTCGTGGACTGAGATAAGAACAGTTTAATAA
>VYZW01023054.1:2409-13313 GCA_013401315.1 Balaeniceps rex
ACCAGAAAAAAGTAGTTACAGAAAATGGTGAAAATAATAGTACCTCCATGTACATATGTAATAGTTGGGAAGACAGAAATTCCCTTCTGAATGAAAGATACTTCAGCGCTTTCCAAGCCAGTCCACAATGAGGACAATGCTATTTTTTAAAATCCTATTCCCTGTTTTTATTGCACATGACATATTACATTGTACTGTACAGTGTGTGGTGACGAGAAACTCCCTGCTTATTTAATTGTGATCCTTCAATGAATTTGAAAGGGAGTGCTTTATTTCCATTTCTTTAATTTACTAGTTCTTTAGCTGATGATTTTATTAACCCTTGTATTTGAGAACTGATGCTTAACAAAAAAGAAGACAAAAAAAGGCCTTTGGCAGTATTGTGAAGGCCTGGAACTGAATAATGCACTTTAATAATGAGGGATAGAGCTATGGCTTTTGCTGATGGCTGTGACCAGCTCTGTGACCTGATTATGTCGCAGAGTGTCAGCAGCTGAGACACTACAAAAGGGAGCGCATCCCATCAAATCTATCTCCATTGTAATCATTCGCACTGCTGAGAGGCTTGTTAGGAGCAGGGAATCCATCAGGCCTCATTAGCACCATTTACCATCAAGAAGCTTAAAGAGCAAACGTGTACCCTCTCATCAGAATAATGAGAACCAAAGTACTCCTATTATCTAATCGGATCAACAATGCCTCTCTCTGTTTAGTTTCCTGAGCTACTTGTGGACTACAACTCTCAAAATTAGTTATTTTTTGTTAATTGCCAGGGTGGAGCTGTGCTCAAGGGTTTTCATATACAGAAGGTTTTCACATCTAAAGAGCAAGGCATGGGCACAATGAAGTCCGAGTTCCTCCAAGGGCATTCTTAGATTACACTGATGCCATCCCAATTAAATTCACTGTTCAATTAAAGTATGTACTGTACAATTACACCATACTTACTTAGGTTTTCCTAGTAACCTACCAGGAGATAGAATGTATTGCCCTCTTTAACCACAAGACAGTTCATAATGCCAACTCTTATCATGCTACTTTTTCACTCTTTATGGTAAAATGTTATTTTGCAATTGCTGAATTAGGATGTATTTTTCTCCTATTAGACAATTGCCATCTTTTCAAAAAAGAAACTAAACTTACTCAGCACCTGTGGTTAAAATGTATTTGATCCTGCTGAAGTCAAGGGACCTATACAAATGCAACTGATGACAATTAAGCACTACGTTTTAGCCAAGTAGGAAGCTGGCTCGCAGGTAGCACTTATGGAAACCAGAAGCATCAACCTTTCTTCCATATTTATGTGGTTCATCTCCCTACAAAGATTAAGAAAACAGCCAAAATACACATTTCATGTACTTAACAGACATAGTAAACCCCACTGCTAATATTTTCTTTCACTTGCAATAACAGAGCGAAAAGAGAAATATCTGGTTGTTACACCTCTGAAGAATCAAAGTGCAGCAATGGCACTAGGATCCAGCTATAACGGCAGGCTGAAGCCAAGTGGGTAGACAGCTTCTCTTTGACATCAGTGTATCTACTGACAGGGTGGAATCTAGCAATTCTGCTACCCTGGCCTTTAAATTTAAGATATGAAAGCCCTGTCCTGCAAACACTTGCTGGAAAGTGCTGAGGGCAAACAGAATGTAAGCAGCGTTACACGGGCCAATAGCTCTTCATAAAATGACTCTGAAAATGAAAATTTGATTTAGAGTCCTCTACCTGTACTATATCAAATTAATCAGGTGATCTAATCATATTATTCCAATGGATTAGATCTCTTTGCTACAGTGGTCTTGTCGAGCTCTGGTATTACAGTTCATATTGCCATCCAAAGCAAAAAAAAATTATCATACCATAATTGTGAATTCAATAATTAAATTAATAACAAATATGCTATATAAATGATCGTTAATATATACAATTTTGTTACTGTGATTGTAAGAACTCCTAGACTATTGGGAATTAAGGCCACGCCATATGTCATTTAAAAGACCATTTCCCTAAATTTGCCATAGGATCTTGGATTTGACCTATAGCGTAATGTCTCCAGGGATTACTGATCACCATATATTTAGCTAGACAGATGGACATTTACAAACCCTGAATTTCTATAACAGAAGCAGTGTATAATTATGACGAGTGCACATACAAACAGTCTGGTAAGTCATCCAGCCTTATATTTGCAGAGTGAATGTTGGGTGTCACACTTGTGATTCTTTGAAAGAGGCAATTTTCAAAGGGCAGATTCTTAACATATGATGGAAATCTGGCTCCTTAATGAGTCCAAGCATATCATTCAGAAACAGAGTATCCCAAATTACTATTCACTTACGCTCCTGATTTTGAAGAAACATACCTTTCAGTTCTTGTTTAGTTGCTATAATTTTATTAATTTGCAGGGAAGGTAATTTAATTTCTGGGATGTAGTTTTAGTTTCACTGAATAGTCCTGTTTTGTAGACAGAGCTTCAGAAGTGTACTCTAAGCAATATGGGTTTATGCTGAATATTATAAAAATGGGTATTATATTACACACTTATCAATATTTATCTATATTGTGGCGACGTCTGCAGTAGTGATTATAAACCAAGGAACATTCGTAAAAACAAGTAATGAAAAGACAGCCCTTATTTAAAAGAGCTAGGCAAACAGATAGATTCTGTAATTTTATCCAACAATAGGGAAGATTCTTCCTTTCTCCTCTCTTTCTCTGCAACCTGTGGAATTATTGGACTTCACATTACATGTGGAATAAACAAGACTCAGCCTGAGGGAATCTATAGTTTCATTCAGTGATATCTTCACAGTAGTATTTTTTTTAAGCATACAATGAATGACCACACTTAGCTTATGTTTTCGGTGGAGAACATGTGAAGGGAAAACTATCAAAAAACTGGTCTGGGTTTATATCTTCAGCTCTTACAATGAACATCTTTGGTGCCAAGTGCCTCATGTGAGTGGCAATTGTGAACCATTTCTGGAGCACAGATAGAAACAAGCAGGCTTCTAGGTTGGAGCTGATCTGACTATGAGTTATAGGTATTATAACCAACTTTTCTTCCAAACCAATACCCCATCCCTCCAGAAATCTTAATAAGCTATTGAGAGCCTCCATTTAAAGCTGGCTGCATAAAATGATCCTTTGATGAAAAGGGATTGAAACAAGGGTTAAAGTAGACATTGAAAGGTTATTGTAGAGGGCACATTGTTCATACAATCCTCCTTTAATATGTGTGGTGTGCACCTGCGATAAGATGATTCATTAGATAAGGCCTCACTTTGACAAGCTCCATCGTTCAACCCTCGGGGTAGTGATGGAACAATTCTGCACCCACCCAGTAAATATAACAAGGTCAGCATTTTTTTTTCTGGGACTTGGATGGTGATAGTGAAGCTCAGGATGCATCTTTGTTTATGTGTTATGTTAAAAAAAAAGGGGGCTCCTCTAAAGTGTTGTCTTTTATTTTTTAATGGGCCAAAATAAAAAAAATGTCACCCCTGTTCCAATTAAATAACACCATGATAGAAAATTACGAGGAAAAAACCTGCTTTTCATGGGTTTTTTTCCCCTGTAGCAAACAGTAAGAGTAGAAACTAAACTTTAGATTCACATATCATCCAAGCTGCATCATTTCAATAAATATTTACCAGGGCCTAACATCCACATAAGCACTGTGGATATCACCGTACGCCCAATTTGTAGCATTTAGAATAATGACATTCAAATTACTCAGTTACCAGGTCCAGTCATAAGTTATATTGACAGATTTGTTGCAGCGACTTGATGTGAAACAAGTAGTTGTGTTAATTTTAGTCCTAGTAAATGCAATAAAGAATGACAGTGGCCACAATCTGAAAGCTACTTACGCATGCTGCATCAATGGAATTATTTATATATATATATGGATTCAGATGCTTATCTTTCTGCATTGTATTAAGACTGAAACGGAAATAGTTTGTAACAAATAAACAGCTCCCAAATGCAGATAACGCACAATCTCCCTCTTAGACACACCATAAACATTGTTCAAGTTTCTGTTTGGAAAATTTTCTTTAAAGCAAAAGTTTCTCCCAAATTTGCATTACAGACTGGCAGATTCATTGCAAATTGCTTAACTTAGTTAATCAGCAAATGAGTAAGCCACCCAGTTAAATCCATCCCAGATACTTCATTAGAATTTAAGTTGTGTTCCTTTACTTAAAACATTTAATACCTTTTTAGAAATGAAGTAATCTAGAAATGCTACAATTTGGAAAAAAGTATAGTCTTAATAGTACAGTAGCACTTTAATATAATTGTCTGTTATTAGGCATATATAAATGGGAGAAGACAGCTGGTATGTTTGTTAAGAATCACAGGGTTGCTGGACTTATTTTAAAATACCGTATTATTGCACTATTGTGATCTTTTCAAAAGGTTGAATTAAAATAAAACAAACCCTAAGCCTTTTCTGGTTTGAAAACACTTTCTAACAGCTCCTAACTTCCTCCCAGTTCTCAGACTTCCCATTTCTTACCTTGTCTGGCAAACCAATATTTATTTATCTTCAATATGCGCACTTCTAAATTGCTCTCATACAAGTGGAACTCATTTTTGTCCCAAGATCAGCCTGCCATCAGAATTCACTGTTTTCTCCATCTTCTACTCACCTGTCCTTGTGCATTAGTGACGAGTTGGCCTGTGACCCCTTGAAGACTGGAGAGGGCATTGCCAAAGGCCTGGGAGCTTGCTATTGAGCCCATGGCTGCTGCTGCTGCAGCCGCTGCTGCTTGACTTGCTAGCGGATTATTAACCAGCTGAAAAAAAGAAAGAAAAGATCATGGCAAAACCCCTGATAAACACAGAAACACAGAGTACTAGCTGGATAAAAGTGGTTGTGCTAACATGGGTAAAAAACTGTCTACTCCAAAAGCTTGAGTAGTTTTGAGAGGCTCTTATTTCTGAGGCTTCGGTGTCTTTGACAATGAATGGTTCTAAAAAAGCCAGAGGAAATTCCATGTTAATGTTGAAGAATAAAACTCTGTTTTTTACCCTTTATTGTCTTTTTTTTTTTTTGAGTTATGCTTGATTTCTTTAGGTTCCATGTGCTAATGCCGCAGGTGTAGCAGCCTAATCCTGCTGTAAACAGCAATCAGTGAAAGATTAGCATTTGATTTGAATGGGAGTGGTATATTTACTTGCAGATATTCAGAAGAGAGACTATTTTAGTAATGACCCCAGAAATAAGAAAAACCTGCAGATGCTTTTAATTTATATCATTAAAGAATTGGTCTCAACATCTAGATAAATCACAGCAGAGGACTCAACCATGTGATTAAGTTCAGTAGAAATTGACTAAAAATTCAAAATTAATCTGAAAAATATGATACTGAGCAACTTACTGCTTCTTAACTGCAAATGATTAATTGCAGGACTCATAAATTTTCAGGAAGTGAGTTGTACTGCCCATTTCAGTGGGTTCTACCTGGGTGCTCCATATAAAGCATAGAGCACAGTTATGGTTTTCACCTTAGGAGACTATGGGAATCCCACACAGTAACACTCCTATCAACACTTGAGTTTATCAAACATACAAAATGTGTGTTCCTCTGCCAGAATCAAATGTCCTCTGGGAGATGGCTTGTTCACTGGATTACTGTGAAGTTTATATTTTCTCATCCTTTTCTGAGAATGGACAAACTTTGAACCAAGCACAGAGGAATGACAGTTAAAAAAAAAAAAAATGCTGGGAACCATCACTGGGACAGCTGTCCTGAGAACAGTCAAACAAACTGAGTTCAACATGGTGAAAATGTATTTTAGAGTGGGTTTGCCCCCTAAGAATCATTACATTTTAGCAGAGCTTGCAAAATGCACATTAGCAGGGTAAAATAGCCAGAAGTTTGAGAGGGGAAAAAGGTCTGGGGACAGAAGGCTTTTTTTCTTAGGCTGAGGTGAAAATGCTGAAGCTAACTCAGAAAAGCTTAATGTTTGAGCTGAAATTAGTAGGAGTTCTAAGTCCTTAGATGAAGAGTAAATTATCAATCCTATAGGAATGGAGAGTCACAGACACCAGTAAGGGACGTACTCCACAGACAGGCTCTGCTTCAAAATAGGTTATAAAAAATTAATCAGTGATTAGTAGATATTTTAAGCATGTTACAGACATGAGTAGTGTGTATGTTATAGATGTTCAGAACCCCATCAGTAGAAAATGTCAGATATGGTTATAATCTATGTTTATAAGAAACCTACTTCTCTGTTGGATGTTGCAAAATCTACAACAATTGATTGGTCATACATTAAAACATCTATTAATCATTCATTAGCCCTTCATGAAGTATTTATAAATGGAACCTTGATATAAAGTGTTGCCTAAAGGGGCTCCTTGGGCACATCCAATCCCTCTAGAAATTGTAAAGTAAATAACTAAATAAAGATTAGTAGCAATGCTGGACAGAAAAAATGACATTGTTGGGGGAAATACTTTGATTTGGAAAAAAATTTTATATGAGTCTCCAAAACCAGTCCACAGCATCCCATGGCAAGAAAACCAAGCAGGAATAAAACACAAAGGGGGAAACTGCAATGACTGCTTGATTAGCAGTCTTGATGTGCTGTGAAGAGAGGGGAGAAGGGCACAATGACCAAGGCAAAGGCCAGTCCCTGAATGCAGAGAGCAAGCAATTCCACTGACTGCACAAGGTGTAAGCCCAAATGTAGTTTCAGGCACTGCTCAGTGACTTGGGTGGTGGTGCCTGAGCACGGCAGTATAATGCCAGATAACAGAATAGATAAACTTGTCAGTTTTCTGCTCAAAACAGTGACATTTCTTTATTGTCCAGATCAGAAGCTGGTAAACCCCGCCTTTCTCCACAGCACTTCATGGGCAGCACTGGGACTTGGAGTAATTCCCTTGCAGCTGTAAATACTTGGAGAAAAAAGGGGCAGCAGCAAAAGTGTAAGACTTTCAGAAAAGGCCTTCTACAATCTTATTAGGCACCCACAAGTTACTGCACCTATGATCCTACAGCATGTGACTGCAGGTATAAAAGATAATCTTTGCATGGTGACCTGCCATCAGCTAATACACTACACTAGCTGCTATAGTTTATGGCTTCAGTTGCGTGTAGGAGGAGTTACTTGGGGAGCATAAGTAAGCTTGTGAATGTGGAAACTACAAAGGGTTAAAACCTTCTAAAAATCAGACTATCACCTCCTAGAATCTTCTTTCCATTTTTCTTGCTCCAGTTTTCAAAAATTGTACATTTTCAAATACAACAATAAAATTTAATTACAACAAACCCTGGAGACACTCAGGATTGCTTTTAGTTGCATCACAGAGATAAGCTACTTATTAAAAATGATGGCAGAGGCTATGATATGCATAGGTACCCTGGGTGGTACCACGTTCCAGGAAAAATCACAGTGAATGGGCCAACTCACAGGGTAAGAGACTTCCAAGTGCATATAAAAACATCCCTATCTATTCATAAGTCTGATTAAAAATGAGAAGATGCATTTTTCTTTCAGCGCTTTGGGAAGCTGCTGACTGCAAGTTACACTCTGTTAGATTGACCCCTTTTATATCTTGTGCAAATAGGGGATGCAGAAATACACCTCATTTCATTACATCTGGACACCAAAGTAACTTCTAACCCATTACATCTTGCTTTTATTTTAAAAATAAAATCTCTGACTTGAGAAGTTTATGCCATTTCTCAGTGGAGGTTGGATCCCTGAGAATACTTATTGGAAATAACAGAAATATATGAAAGATTCCACAAAGGGCTCTTCCCATTTTGTTTCTGTATTTAAATAATGATTTAATTTGGAAGGCTGAGACCTTTCGAGCTGACAGTGCCAGTGCACAAATTTCTGCTCCCACTCAAAACACCAGCCATAACAGCAGGTAATAGCGATCTTAGTTTAAAGTGACAGGCCAGCACTCTCACGGATGCCTCCGCTAATGACATGATTATACGGGGAAGCAAACTTTACGAGGAAGAATCTTGTAATAACTGAGTAGCTTCAGTACATTTTTCTGACTTCCCAAAGCTGAACTTTTAAAGGAAAAGCATATGAAAGTTGTTCTGCTCTAACTCAGTGTAAAGCAGGAGCCATTCCACTGCAGCAAACAGAACTCCCACGAATAAAACTTAACCTGTAAAATGATGGGGGATGAAAGAGGCGCTACTTACAAGATCCTAAAACTGTGAAATGCAAAGTGAGAATTTCTAGGGTTAAGAAATAGTCTTCAAAAAGCACAATTTTGAGAAAAGTGCGGTAGAGTCAATGCTGCAAGCAGCTTTCTTGAGAGTCACAAATACTTTTTTCTTCTGGAAGAATACCCTCTTCCTCTCTTTTTTCCCAAAGCTAACTTAGTATCTCAGTGAACTTGCTGTGAGAAACTGATCAAGCATTCATGTATTGTTGAATACAAGATCGGATTTGATAGCCTACACAGTAATTTTACTTTTCTCTATAAAGGGCATATCCTACTGAACTTTCATTCCTCTGGTCTGGAAATCAGAGCCAGTATTACTCATTACAATGTCACTCGTTCAGCAAATATAAAGAAAAAACCAAACGGTTTGACTGATGAAATGAAAAGCCAAGACATTTCAGGATACCAGAGCATCATATGAAAAAATGGGCCTGTTACTGAAAGGTAAGGTCACTTTATGTAGTGCCAGTATAAGAATAAAGTTAGATCTTGTGTGTTTTCTAAAGGACTTGTGGGAGAGGCTAGGAGTGAGGATACGCTATCTGAATGCAGCAATGGAGAATGGAGGGACATATTGTGGAGTAACAGCAGGCACAACTTCATTTTACAGGATAGTAACGGTGTCTTTCAGGAAGGCTGTTAAAAAAGTCACATTTCTCGATATCTCCTAGAGATTAAATTAGTGTAGAAAAGCCGTATATTTGATTAGGGACCAACAGATCCTCAGTCTCTTATGTTCTCAGACAATCCTTTCTGTAGGGAGCATCACACTACTAGATCAGATACTGATCAGCTACTGAGAGTGTTTGCCTAAACCAACGCTTTTCAAGGGAAAACAGAAAAATCCTTTGATTTAAATAACTCTAAAAGTTGAGAAGAATTCAGCAATGGCTCTCAATCAGAAACACAAGACTTTTTTCTTTTCTATCCAGACTATGTGAAAAATGATCACAGAAATTAAATTTTTATTAGCATGGCATTTGTTTTTGTAGGAATCAAAACTGAGAATCTATGTGAATTTTACCTGTGTTTAGATTATGAGAGAATTACACGTTAAAATCTAGTGGGTTTTATTCCCATTTTTTCAGAGTGGCTCATGAGACAGATTCTGGGTAGTAGTCACTTGGCCTTAAGGGAAAAAGACTGTTCCAAACTGAGCACAGGCTTCTGAGGATATTCTGGTACCTTCTTCAATACTGTGACCAGCATTATCATCTGTATTGGGTGTAGATGGCAAGGTTTTGGTAGTGGGGGAGCTGCAGAAAAGGAGGGGGAAAAAAAAGAGTGAAAATAACAGAGGGAACACCAAGGTCAGAGAAAGGAGGAGGAGGAGGAGGTGCTCCACAGCACAGCAGGTATTCCCACTGTAGCCCTTGGAGGACCCCACACTGGAGCAGATGGATATTTCCTGATGAGAACTGTGATCTGTGAAGAGCCCACACAACAGCAGGGGAAAAGTGTGAAGCGGAAGGAACAGCAGGGAGGAACTGTTCCGGACTGACCATAGCCCCCCATACCCTCTGCACCACTGGGGGTGGGTAGAGGAATCAGGAGTGAAGGAGTGAAGTTGAGTCTGGGAGAAGGGGGAGGAAAGATGTTGTCTTAATGTTTGTCTTTTTGTTTCTCACTACCTGGATCTATTTTAATTGGCAATAAATTAAAGTTAATTATCCCCAAGTTGAGTCTGGTTTGCCCACAACAGTGATTGGTAGGCAATCTCTCTATCTTGACCCATGAACTTTCTCATCCTATTTTGTCCCTCATCCCACTGAGGCAGTGAGTGAGTGGCTGGGTGGGCATTTGGCTGTTAGCCAAAGCTGACTCACCACACCATCCCATTCCACTAATTGCAGACTATATCTAACAACAACAATATGAAAATGTCTTCAATACTTTGAAGACATAGAAGCAGAGCATTCCAACCTAGATACCCATATGCTTGGTTTCTAAACATAAACAAATGGATGCAGAAGTATGGTTTCCCTGGAAAGTCCCTAGCGGCTCTTCTGGCAAATTCTTTACATAGTATTAATGCTTATATTTCTAATTATCTTCAATATGCATATATATCTTGTACCAGTTGATAGCTCCCTTGGACCTATATCAAATCTCAAAATCCCTGAAGCAGTTTTAAAAAAGACACTGGAAAGACTGCTTCAACTTAATCCTGGGAAAGCACCTAGATACCACAGGGAAGAGTGCCAAATAAATGTTGTAATAACAATAAGAAGACCACTTAGCATTTATATAGAATTTTGCAGCCAAATTTCTCAACTATGGCTGCCTGAGCTCTGCTGGTTTAATTTATTTTTTAGGGTCTTAAGCAAAAATAAGTAAAATTTTCAAGAAACCTGTGAAGATGCAGATCCCAGGAAAGCCAAGAGAGAATACATAGGTAACAGAAAACAAAAGAAGTTAATTTTATCTGAAAAGATACTATGATCAAACATTTTGGAAACCCTGTATGTTTTAGACATCCGTTAGAGACTTTTTTTGTATTTTGACCCTCCCCTCCCTTCTTTTTAGTTTATGTAATAGGATAATTACAACATTTAACTTTTGTAAGTGAACAGGGTAATTGTCTAATAAAATGGCTGTCATAGAGCCTAATCATGCATAACTCTTTGAAAACATGCCCCAGCAGGCAAATGTTTGAAGCAAATCCCAAATTATGAAAAAAAAAAAACAATCG
>VYZW01023054.1:13520-26879 GCA_013401315.1 Balaeniceps rex
ACAGTCCCCAACAGTGAAATTTTTGAAGCAAATCCCAAATTATAAAAAAAAAAAAAAAATCTGTCAACATTTGTTATTTGTACAATACTGGGATGTGACCAACCTATAAACTATACAATGTAGTTACAATATCCAGACCCCTCCAATAATGTCTGGTCATTTCAAAACTGCACAGGTCTATATTTGCAAATGGTTGTAGATGGTAAGAGTTCCAAACAGGCTGCTTAGACAGACATTTTAGTATATGCACATATATCAGCTATTTATATGCAGAATACAGTGTAGAGACAAGGATACTGGAATATCTGAAAGCACCAACTTGCCAGGGACACTTAAAATATCTGGTTCTCACAGATACTTAATCTGCTCATTATATACATTTATTGTGGCTGAGGTATTTGCTGTCTAAATCTATGCTGAATTTTCTATCAGGAATAAGTACCGATAGTGGTATCACTGATGCGACATGACTTGATTCAATGCAAAGCGACGCGACCTGAGGTGATGGGAAGCACTCATGTACGCCTTGATATGACATGGATAGAGGAAGATGCACAGAATTTCTCACAATATCTTTGTAAACAAGGTGCTGCTGGTCAAACTGGAACCAATCTAAAAAACTACGATAACAATTTACAAAATAAAAAAAGGCGTATTTTTAATAGAGTCATGGCAAAGCAGATAAAGAGCAGACATCATCCCCAGATTTCTAGGACCAAACTACTGGAGACATGAATAACGAAGAACACATTAGGGCACAGGCAAGGAGTGAGTGGAAACCACCCTAGCCTTTTCCATTCCTGCTCTATTAGTGACAGATAGAAAAGAGAGGACAGGAAACTAAAGGAAAGGGATCCCTGTTTGGGTCTAATCCTACCAGATAAACTAAATTGAAGGAGTCAGCATGTTTGAGGTTGGGTCTTATATGTTTACCAAAGAGAAGAGTAAAATATATTTAAATATATTTATTAAAAAACATATTTAAATATTTTTAAATATAAATAACTACAAAATGTAGCTGACTGACTCCTTTAGCAGCAGGTCAGTACCTGTGGACTACCCACAGACTCTAGTCCTGTGGGTTCCTGGCTGTCCACATTTATAATTTACAAGTATGAAATGTTCCAGATCCGTATAAGCTGGCACACACTGTTCCAGATTTGAATTAAACAGAGCCATCTTGGTTTAGTCTGGCTAGTTACCTTTATGTTTATGCAGTCTTTAAAATAGCTACAACTGTTTATTTTATGCATGATGTAAACATACTGTAAACAAACTACCGCATCTGACTTGATGAAATTTTGCATCACTACTAATCACAAATTGTATCGGTGCTCATAAAAGAGGAAAGAGTACTGAAAAAATTATCTGAATTCTCTAATTTTCTGGAGCAGTTCCCATGTGTGGCAAGAATGAAAGCAAAGAGCACCTCCTAAACTTTCTGAAAGGGGCTGCAACTCAGCTCATTTCAGCTTGATTAGTTCCTCGGTTCCTGTGTTTGCCTATTTTAGAATGATTTATCTGGCTTCTGAAAGATGCTTTCCCCACAAGAAAAATGGTTACTTCAGGGCTCCCTTGCTGCTAAAAAAATGAACTCTTATCAAAAGGAAATTGCCATCTGTCTTCTCGGATAAGAGCCCAGCACTTGGGTCTCAGTGATCTAGCCTCTGTAGAAAGTGTGTCAACCGTGAGACACACCAAATTAATCTCCTTAATCTAAAACATTTATTTGCCTTTAATTTGAATGTGTGAATGGCACGTGCACATGTAAATATGACCATTTGCATATATAAATGTTAAAAATGCAATGTGAGGTCACACCATGATAAAATGACACTTCATGTGGGGTATTTGAGAAAATATTTCTGAAACAGTCTTGTTTTACAGTACAATATGCAATTTTAGTATACATGCCTGGAACTGTATTCAAATATTCATATTAAGAATCAGACTTTTAGCTACAGATCTTCTCTTTTGCCCTTTGAAGAATAAATCCTACTTAATACTTAGGGACACATTACTGACTGAGAACATATATAAGGCTTCTTTAAAAATTCTAAGCCAGCTGCTCTGCAAAGATCCTCATTTTCGAAGCTGGAAATATATCTAGATACTTTCATTTATTTGTAATGTAATAGCATCACCAAATAGGTCTGCTTCCATGTAAGCAAAGTGCTTACACTGAAGTCTCATTGACTTGAATGTGAACAAGATCAGATCTAAAACTGGAACTATATGGAATATTTTTCTTTTTTCACTGCTTTCAGCTCCAAACTTGACCTTACTAGATGCACCGATCTGATACAAAGTTGAAGAACGATATAGATGACTCCTGAGTGCAGTGGAAAGATTGCTGGCAAAGATACAGGTCAGTCCAAAATCCAAATCTGGTTCTGAATCCAGGTGTCTAGAAAACTGGAAGGATTTAATCCTCTGCGGTTATGTCAGTTCGCCCAAAAGTCAAAATGACATAAACACCATAATTGATACCATGTGTTTGAGAAGTTCTCTCTATTTTCCAGGTTTCATGGAGAATATATGAGATATCAAATCAGCCGATACACTGATTATTAATTAGACGTTTGAGTTTTGCTGAAATTTCAGTATACAAAGTGAGATTTGAGAAGAGTGAACAAAGTTGCAGGAAGCATTTAGTTTGAAAACCTTGAAGTCAAACCCACATTTCTAATAACGTAAATATAAGGGGTGAGTGCTAGCCACTAAAACAAGAAACCTGAGTGAAAGTCTGTGTGAGGAGAGAGGGCATGCAAAAAAGGATGCTGGGGGTCCATAAGCAGGACACTGTTAACATTTTCCTCAGGGCACCATTTTATTACTTTAGTACAGTTCTGAGTGCCCATTGATGGACTGGGAATGTGACTTTATTCAACTGTTTGCTGTCTGTGTGTCAATGGGGAGGTTACTGCTGCTACTCCTTTTCTAAAGATAGAGCAATGAACACTCATGAGCCTGCTCTCCCCCTCCTTGCACCAGCGCTATGTGAGCATATTGCATCTCAGATGGTAGCAAACTCGTGCCACATTCACCTTTGGAAGGCTTAATTTGACCGTAAACATACAAGAAGCCGCTAGCTAACACAGGGCTGACTACAGCACTTCAAAGCCACTGTTTATACGTACATACATCCACTATTCTCTTTTTCACCAGCAGTCCTGCTCTGTACATAAAGCTGCATATACATTTTGGCTGTATTTAACGTGCCAAAAATTGTGCCCTCAGTGCAGCTCCTACAGAAGAGGAAAGGCAGCGGGTTAATAGTGTAATGCAGCCACATATGAAACATTTCCACAGAGAACCCTCTCTCCTCCCAGGCACTTCCATCTCATTTGGTGTCAGCAAGAAACCTGCTCCTAAAAACGAGCTGCAGATCCTGCCCCAGAAGCAGCACTGCCAGAGTGTGCTTACGTGTGCTGCGTGGGGCTGGGCTGCGCTCAGCATCAACCAGGTGACTCCAGGTTTAATTTTGTTAATGTTCTTCTGAGAGGTGTATAGAACATTTACCAGTTATTTTAAATTTACTCATTGCCTTGAAAGCTTTTTAAAATTTTTTTTAGCTTATTTTTTTCATAGTCCAGCCATGTCCCGCCTTTCCTGGGACTCCTCCCTGGGTTTTTTTTTGGGGGGTGGGTATAATTTTTTTTGCCATGATAGATGCTCCTTCTGCTTTTACCTATTTGATTCCTCTTCTCCAATCTCTTATCTCCAGTCTCAGCTACTTTGCTCATGTCACTCTGGATCTGGTCACAATAGGTTTTCCATATGGGAGTTCACAGAGCTGCAAAAGCGGCAGTAAATCTACTGTGTCTGTAATGCTGCCATATTAATTCCTAATCAATTTCAAAGCTGTATTTGAAACTCATATATTTCACCTCAGCAAAATCAAAATAATGTCAAGTTGCCAACAGTAAATGAAACTTGGAAATATAATTAAAAACATATAGGCTAGGCATGTATTGTTTCTGAGGTCTTTGCAATTGCCACTGTGCTAGTCACTATAAATTGATGGCAAGAGGGTATATGAAACTGAGATCCTCTTATAACAAAAGCATAGCTCCATATTGCTTGAGGTAACAGAAGAACTGCTGTTAGCTGAATGTGAGTGATGACTGCAAGTATAAACTGAAGAATTTTTTTTGCTGCAAGGATCAATTCCAAATTGGTTAAAATCTGAGGCTGAGATCCTGCAAAGACTGCTTAAATTTAGCCTGCATGCAAGTCCTAATGCAGTCCTGGGTAAACTCAACAGAGTTTGTGTTAGTGTTAGTACGTTCTTGTGACTGTAATTTTTCTACTTCACAGGTAAAGATGGGGTGTGACTTATACTCCAGGTTATGTATGTCATTACATAAAATCACATGCAAATATTAATTTACCCCTATGCTGATATTACTGTATTTTAAACAAAAGTCATGGCCAGGTGTAGCTCCTATCATCCTCTTTTTTTGTGTGTGGAGGCAGAATGTCAGAAATAATGCCTGTGTTATTATTCTGTATCTGCTACTGGCTGAATGCATAGCCTGGGGAAAGTCTAATTATCATTTACAATAAATAATTTCCTCCATATTTATTATCAATGGAAATCTACTCACAGACATTCAGCCAAGGAATTCTGCTATATGGGCAAAAATATGTACTATCTTTTTCAACAGCAGCTCAGCTTACAACCTGAATATCTGTAGCTTTTTCATTAAATTCATTATTGCCTTATTGTACCTAGACTCTTGTTCTTCCATAAGGCACTGTCAATAGACAGATAGATGAATTTCTTCATGTTCTAAGTATTTTCTACTTTTATCTGTTGACCAGATTCACAAAATATTTATGGGCCCTGTAGCAATTCTTGTGCTTTAAAAAACGAGGGATTTTTTGTGCTAAAAATAATGTCAGTTCCAAGTTCTTGGTCTGATTCTGATTTCTCTCCACCAGGATATAAATCTGGTGTAATTTTAATGAGGTCAGCAGAGTTGCAATTGGTTAAAACAGAGGTAACTACTGTCAGAATCAGCCCCTTCAATTTCCTATAGGCATCAAATCTGCAATAAGGGGGGAATGATACTCATTTGAAATACTAGAACTAGCTAATTACACTGCTATTTTATTTAAATCAAATATTCTCACCAAAGGTCTGATTTTTTTTTTTTTTAGCATTTATGCCACTGTAAACTAGAGAAGCTATTCATTGAAGTCAGAAGTCAAAACATTTACACCTACAGCTGTGAAACTAATGGATTTTTCTGTTTGCAGACTGAAAAATTCCCTTGAAACACTCTACTCACCCCCTCAAAAAACAACCCCAAAACAATAACAAAAGACAGTTCAGGCAGACCTGGAGTGAAAAAAAATGGAAAAGAAATAAATTTTAGATCACATGAAACATTTAGTTCAGACCAAAATGATTTCTTGAAAGGAAATGTAAAATGGATCACCCTCACAGATGGGTGTTTTATAAATAGAGTGAAAATACTTCATTTCAAAGAAATCATTCTTACGTGCCTTTTTCCTAATCTCACCCATTTTGGGGTGGGAGGAATATATATACGTTCCTAACTATTTGCCAAAATATACCTTTGGAAAGGTTGCAGTCTGCAGACCTCTTTGCAGCCACTGGTACTGGTGGGTGCTACTGGTAATTGTGTTGGTAAAAGGGGTATGCCAAGGGTCAAAAATGTTTTTGCAGGCAACCCAGGCAGGCAGTGCTGTTGTCCTAACATGCATCCAACAAACTGTGATGAACCCAGCCTGAGTGCAACTAAGACAGGACTCTTTCACTGCACCTATCACATTCATATTACTTGTGCATGCAATAAAACACATACTCCCTATAAAATATGAGGTATGTGCTGTTTGTTTTCCAAACTTAAAGCTGAATATATCCCCTCAAAAAGAGAAATTTCACAGAGGGCACTTGCACGGTTTCTTACCATGCCAGGAGAAAACAGGCGAACAGAAAAGGGATGGCCTAGTTTTAAGTAAATCTGAACTGAACACGAAACGGGTGCAGTCATTCTGCGTTGAATTGTTTCCTCTTCTTTCAACAACAGCAATCAGCAGGCGGGTAACAATCCTCTTAGTCTCACCTCAAAGAGACAGACAAGGGCTCTGACTTGCAGAAGACCTGCTGAACATCAGCCAGCTAGAAGACGCAAACAAGATCAACAGCCTAAACTAAACCACAAGTTTAGTTTTTTAAAAAAAGTAATGGGTCCAGGAGCCAGTTATTTGGTTGTAGCTGCAAGAGACAAATGTGAGTGTGCTGTAGGGGAATTTCTTCTCTCTTGCCTGAAGACCATGAGCCGGCTGAGCATTGCTAAAGCATCTGAACCAAGATCTGCAGGGAGCGAGGGACAAGGGTCCATTTGGCAAGCTCACTATAACTCAAGGGTTCCCTGACGTTTCCACTGGTGAATGCCACACTGGGCAATACCAGAAGGCTTCTTCTCCCCACTGGTCTGACAAAGACCTAATTTAAAGCAGATTTACCTGATACACTGTCCAAAATATTTCCTTTGATTTCAAGAAAATTACGATGCTTATTTAAATCCATGTCAGTGGAATCAGACCTCTCTCTTTGTTCCTAACTGATATTCATCCAAAAATAGCGTGCCTTTTAAGAGCCATCAGTGTAACAGGTGGAGTCCCACACAGGTCAGCATAATTGCACCACCTTAGAGCAAGGCAGAATTTAGTTCATTGATGCTGGCTTGTGAAAAATAAATCAGAAACTTTACAGATATTAAAAACAGTGTTAAAACAGGGTGTTTTATACAGTAATTATAAGGTTATTTCTCAGTAATTCAATCTACAGAGGGTGAAAATATCTTTTTTTATTGTTGCCTATGATGGTAATAATTCTCCTTGGCATCCGTAAAAGCAACAATAGCTTTTCATTGATTTTGCTTAAAAGGAAAGTTCAGGGTTAGAAAATTAGTATTTCATGTGGAAACATGAAAAACTTTCCAAAGTGTATGCGATGGAAATAGTAATAATTATGTTTGAGGAGGAAGGAAGTCTTGTGATTAGGGTCCCTGGGTAGAGATCTAGAAATCTCACTAGGGGTCCAGTTCTTCCATATATTTTAATTTCTTTAATTTGCTGTCTGGAAAATGAGAATAATAAAACTCCCTTTCTTTCATCCTGTTTGTTTGTTTGTTTTCTCTTTAGATAATACACCTGCAAGTCCATTAGGACTGGATTACATATGCGCATGCACCAAAGTAAGGCAAGATCCAAATTAAAACCAATTTTCATATTTCAGGGTAAATCTGCATGTGGAATATTTCTTCCTGTTTGCTGCACAGTACCTAGTGATTTATGTATTTATCTAGTATTTATGTAAGTTGGGTACTTAAGCCACTGCCATAATATATATACAGGTAATGTTAATGGAGGCCAAAAAATTCCTCTGAGGTACAGAAATGAATGAACATCTAAGTGACTAGCAAAGCTGCTCACAAAATATAGGTCTTTAACTAAGAAGCACATATATGGTAAAAATGACTACAAGGGGCTATTTCAAAGTGAAGGCTAACTTTACACAAGGAAATGGTAGATCCAGGAAAGCATAGTATATATCTCTGGATCTGCTGCCGTTTATAAATTAACTGGTTCAACTTTGTTGGCTTACATTATCAGAACAGCCTGCATAAATGAAAGCCTTGTCTTCTCTCTGAAGTTGCGATCTGACAACACATATATTCTTTAGAAAACACTAATTTTACCATAAATGCTCTGGACACTTTTCATAAGATAAATCAACTACTCAACTTGCCACTGCAGTGGTGGGGAAATCCCCGATGCATCCTATGATTCCTTCTGGCTTTCTGTTTATTCACGCTCTTGTAGTAAATGTCACGTATGATACCTTCTTTTTATCAAGTCCTGTTTTAAAATGAATTACAGTAACTCATATAATGCTTACTTAAGCTTTAGACCTATCACTTTATCTTATTATGCAGAAAAGATGACTCACTTGTATAAATGACCCTCATCATACAGCTGTTAAAGATAATAATATCAGGGGGGAAAAATTGTATGTCAAACCACAAGAGCTGTACTACAGAGTACTATAGGCCCCTTATTTATGATTGTCACTAACTGGCCTGCAGGTTGGTGGGCAGAGATGAGTAGCCACGGATGCAAGGCCTCATCCACTCATCCATACGAGTGGCTGTTGTGGAAAAGAAGGGTTGATGATACGGTAGGTAGCACTAGGGAGCTCTTGTTCTGCCTCTCATCTGTCACTGCTGGGACATGGATGGTTTTGCCTCGAGTTGGAGTTGCCCCGGTGGCAGCCAGCTCCCCACATCACCGACAGTGCCTTAGGGACGGCGTCTGTCCCAGGAAGGACAGCTCTAATTGGCCTAATTTGTTTTCTTGTTTGGGGTTGGTTTTTTTTTTTTGTGTGTGTGACTGCTGGGCAAACATTTTTTCAAATGTTAGCAATCCCACCCCCCTTCAGAGTATTCTTACTACCCAAGATCTACTTTTGCTTCCTTGCCATTACCTCTTCTTTGCTTGGGGAAAGAAGTTGGAGAGTCAGTAGAGACCATATGCTACTGCATGCTATCCCATGGAGCAGTCTGAGTACAGGGTGCCTTTGAATCTTAAAAATACATTAATTAGCCAGAACCAAAACTGGAGGTGATGTTTTACTCACGGGAACTCAACAGATGATGTTGTAAGGGCATCTCAACTTAAGATTCTTCTCAGACAGCTGAGATTTATGTCTAGTGCTTATTAGCTATTCTTTATAAATGTCCTGGATTGGATATGTAGTAATAAAGACAGTGGGAAAAAAGTGTGTAATCAAATTATTCTTGGGCTGCCTTTTACCTCCAAAAGGGGGTAAAAGTTTGGAAAAACCTAGTACAGCTGGGGTCCTGCTCTTTGCTTACACCAATGTAAGTAAGGTAAGAGTTAAGCCCTAACACTATAAAGCCAGAAACTTAAAAGTAAAAATAGAGGGACAAATAATCAAATTACAGTATTACAGAACAAACATGCAGCAATAAAAAGAAAGGAACTCCACAGCAACGTTTTACATGGAACATATTTGCCAAACCTATATCAAAAATGTTCTTGAAGCCAAATTACAAAAGGCAACAGGCATAAAAGGAAAACTGAGAAAAAAGAATATAAGAAAGAAACAAAAAAGCAATCATAGTTGAATTGGTTGCCTTTAGGACTCAGCCCTGGAAGTCACAACTCTAAGTGTGTGTGCATGTGTGTTTGTGCATAAGAAATACGCAGGAGAAAATATATGAAATGCAGGATTGCTCCATAAATTTAATGAACAAATAACAGCATAATATAGGCTACCATCTAATATAGGTGATCTGCTATATCAAAGAAACCCAAGAAATATGTCATATATACATTTTGGAATGTTCCCATTACCCAAGCAGAACACAAGCAAAAAATGTATATAGAGATTAATCTCACCAAGGATAAAGAAAATTACAGGTCTTGAATTATATTTACAGAAGCAAAGCCCTGCTGAGCTAATAAAAGAAATAACTAATTCTAACATATCAACACAAGAGTGCTGAAACATAAAAAAGTGGAATCACAAGAATGACTGTCGAAATAATTATTTTAAATCAGACACACAACACATCATAAAACCACTAACTCCTAGATGAGGAATAGAAGAGAGAAGACTATAGGTAAATCAAAACACTTATGTTTCTGTCATCTTTCTGCATCTCATGAAGCCTATACACCAGTCCTGCTGTGCAGAAGATCTAGGAGAAGAGATGATAGGCATACATAAGCCATTGCATAAGAGATGAGCCTTTAATCTACATGTGATGATCTTAGAAACATGCAGTCTTTTTGACTAGTGTTCTTTTTAGTTTTACAAAATAGTGTCACAACTATTCTGATATACCTTACATTAGTACAGGAGAAAAAAACTTGCAATAATGCTCCTCTCAAGCCCATATTCTGTCACAAAGCTATAAAAATGGCCTGTGTGAGAATACAGTTAGCCCGCACTGCAGTCACACTGTTGTCTTCTTTCTAGCTGTTTGGGGAATGCCCCCAACACCAACTTTCAGACACTAAAGTTACAAAGTCAGTCACCCTTCATTGTCTCTGTAGTTGGTAAAGGGAAACAGATGCTCTAGGGGGTAATTCAGACCTTACAAGACAAGGTCCTTTTCTGAGCTGTCTTCTGGCGAGGACTCTTCTTCCATTGACCATGGGGGAATACGTTTAAGTGGCTCAGTTGGATGGCATGTACCAAAGGCACATACCAAAGGCATCTACCTTGTACCAGGACCCATTGTAAATGGAGTTTTGCAGTTTTCCCAGTTTTTGGCCACACCGCACACCGAGTCCTGCTGCCTGACTTTGGGCATGTCTATGCGTTACTTAGTGATTTAGATTTGAGCAGAGAGGTAAGAACCTGCGTTAAGGGCCTACCTCTGAGCCCTAATGATATAGGATGATGTAGTCTAGCTCCCAAATGACACGTTTAAGTCAAATGATCATTAAGTTAAATGACAGCGTGACTATTTCTGCATCTAAAGCAGAATGATAGATGCAGGGCCTTGCAGCTCTTCTCTTTGGGAACCTGTGACCAGTCTCTGATCATATATACTGACTTCTTACAATGAAAACAAACTGTAAAGAGCAGCAATGCAGAAATGCTTGCCCAGGCCACAAAAATCATTGACTATGCTAACATGGTACTCCCCTCCTCCCTGCTTTTCATTCAGCCTAGTTATCCTGGGTACAGCATTAACAAAGACAGACCTCTGCACCAGCTTCAGTACTGCCACACGGTTCTCTATTGCACAGGGCAAGCCCAAGAGTCTTAGGTCATGGTACAGAAAAATCTGCTGTTGTGCTTAATTTAAATTATGTTTCCCCTTCACCACATGCTCATTTCCTGTGGACAATAAAGGTGCAGTCCTGAATGTACTCCATGTTATAAGGAAAGTGTTAGTAGTTTTCCCCCTGTTTTTAAAAAATGAGTACATAAACCTCTGACAAAATAATTAAAAAGTAATCCTTAGATGATTCCTTAGCGGTTGTTCTTCATCAAGTATCCCTGCTTGGTTGTCATCCTGTTTTCTGCAGCTGTTGTACACAGCAATATTACACTGGAAGGGACCTCGCAGAAAATCCTGACATCCCTCCCCCCCCCGCCNACTTATGCCTATAAAAGAGTAAAGAAAATATTTCATCTCCTAAAAAGAACAGCTGAATTTATGCCCATTATGGTCATTATTACTAACAATGGGACTATTATTGGTATATCTTCTCATCACAAACTTTTTAAGCAGGGGTCAATAATCTCTCTGGGAGTTCATAAAATGCTCAAAAGCAAAACACCAAAATTACTCTGTATAAATCAGCCTGATGCAGATGAAATCGCATTCCATTTCAGAGAGAATACAAAACAATCCTACAATCTTCTGAATGTTGCTTTAATGTAGACTTCTTTCAAGAACTTTAGAAACTAGGATTCGAACAGTAATAGCCCATAGAACATTGTAAACAGCTTATTTTAGATAGAAATCACATCACTTCTAAAATAGGGTTCATGTACTGACCGGCAATCAAATAGGGTGAACAAACTGAGTAACACTGTGGAAGTTTTCCCCTCTGGTTTCAGCTTTTCTTAGAGGATTAAGGTCTGGAAACTCAATTTGTTCTACTATTATATTATCTATAAAGGGTGGTCTCTTGCTAGTTGGCTCACCATCATGCCAAATCCTAGCACTTTAAAATACATCTATTTGATATCTAGAAGTTATTGGCCAAAAAAAAGAGAAAACAAAATCTACCTGGAATTAATCAAAGAAGTTTTTTTTCCCCATCATTACTTTCTGAAAAAATGATTCAAATACTCTATATTATAAAAGGAACTTGCTTTATTGTTGCGTTGTGAAGAATCCATTAATCAAACTGAAAGGTAAAGAAATTGCATTTTTACTTTTGTAACGTTTTAATACAAGATTTTTTTATTAAGAAACATAGCTTAGGACACTATTTCTTAGAGATTGATCCTTCCTTAGGAACTCAGAAAACTAGGTCCGAGTCCTGTGCCTGTCAGGCTCCCTGAGTGACCTTGGACAAGCTAGTTAATCTCTTACTAACTCATTTTTCCATCTGTAAAGTGGAGATAATCGTAATTCCTTTGTCTTGCTTGTCTGCTAAGACAGGAGCACCCTTGGGAGCAGGAAATGTTACAGACTATGTGCTTGCACTTCATCCAGCCCAGTGGCCTGTGATCTTAGCCCGTTCATCTAGATTCTTTCCTAACACCTACTCCTACTCTGCATCTTCTTTATCAATATCATCCTTGTTTTGCAGGAGCAGATGGAGCTGTGAACTGCTCTAAGATGGCAACAGTGAACAGCCAGTAAGACTGCTCATCACTGTGATTTGGATCTGATACTCCAATAAGGCACAGTGTGATGGAGGGTAGGCAAAATTACTGCGCTAAAATACAGACTGACTAAGGGATAAGAAAAGTCTGGATAAGGAAACATCTTTGAAAAAGATAGGTTTTAAAGCTGTCTTTTCCTTAGTCATTTTGTCAGTAATACTTTAAAGCATACTCAGCAGAGTTGGGGCAATAATTCATGCTAAATAGATGTATTTAATGTATTTTTGCTTTCAGTGTCGTCTGGGAAGTGGTGGAGTCCCCATCCCTGGAGGTATTTAAAAGACGGGTAGACGAGGCGCTTAGGGACATGGTTTAGTAGTGGACAGGTACGGTTGGACTTGATGATCTTAAAGGTCTTTTCCAACCAAATGATTCTATGACTCTATGACTCTAGATTGGTGAAAATGAACTACCTGTATATTAAAATGCTACTTTAATGTCAGAATGGAAAAGCCAGCAAATGATAATGCCTCCTAGCCAGCTAGAAGTGGAGGAAGTGCTAACAGCATCATTAGAGCTTCAGAAATCTCTCAATGCTGCAACAAGAAGAGTGTGGGCCTGAGAGTGAGCCTGGCTGTTGATGAACAGAGGCAGGTAAAGCTACCCCATGCTTTACACATTACTGTTTTCCTCCCAACCTAAGAATCCTATAATCCTCCATTTCAGCTGACTGACAGTCTGCTGTTTTCTGGAAAGACCATCCTGTTGCTGCCCAGGCCTGATGGCTGCACGCTCCTAGGCTCTCTGGAAGGAATTCAGTGAAGAAAAAACAAGGAGAATTACTGGTATGGCAGCAAGGACAAGCATGAGAGTCCAGAGGGGATGTGTTGGGGTGGAGGAAATGGTCTGAGAAGGGGACCCTCCTAACAAAAAGACGAGGGGTAGGGTTTAGATCCACAAGGGCACTCTGCTTGTGAAATTATGGCAGGGTGAGGTCC
>VYZW01023054.1:37200-76396 GCA_013401315.1 Balaeniceps rex
GGAAATTTAAAACCAGCACCCTAATGTTAAGATTATATTCAATAGCGAGCAGCTTTCCAGTTTACTGGAAATATGTCAGATTCAGCTTTTCTAAGCACCGGGTGGTATTTCTGAAGCCCATAGTGATTTCCAGGGTAAGGATTAACTTAAAATATTTTGTTACAATCTTTTTTTTTGCAAATAGGTTTTAAAAATTTTGATGGAAAAATTTATTACACTATTATTATTTCCATTGGAATTGAAACTTTTTGAAAAGTGGTGGGCATTTTGACTGTGTTTAGGAAGTCTCTCCCTTCATAAGCTCCCAAAGAAAGTGTTTTGGTAGTACTGAAATTCCCCAGTTTCGGGCTCTTCATTTTGAATCCAGTTTCTCAAATAGCATAGGGGTGCATGTGCATACGGTAAAGTAAAAAGGACAAAATCAGACTTCACAGTTTTATTTCATCTATGTGAAATTTTGTCAGTTTTTTCTGTTTTATTTTTCTGGTTTGGAGTCAAATATTTGTTGAGATCATGTAATATCCTTGGGTCTGATCTTTGTCTAATCCTAGTAGTAAGACTTTCTCCTGTGAAGAAATTACAAAACCAAATACAGCTTGTCCAGAAAAAATTCTGCAAATTTCAGTATCTGTTGCTCAGATGAAGGGCAAGTCTTATCTGACAACAAGGTAACTTTTTTGGACAGTTCTGGGAAACAGAGCAGCACCTGGCTGGCCTTCAAACTTCCAAGTGGGTTTATAACCAGGACTGTGATCTTACTTTCTATGATTTGGAGTAAAGGATATTGTTAACCTAGAGAATCACATTAAGACTTTCAAAACCACACATTGAAGATGAGGCTTGCATGTCCTTATTGATTCACAAAGGTAAATGGAGATGATGTATACATTGAGCATTTTAAGGTCCTGTTTAGATTGATGCTTGTCAAAGAGTATAAAGCCAGAGAGCTGGAAGACGTTTCTACATTTCACTAGGTGGTTTGAGGTTTCTTTGTAGGTTTTCCATATAAATGAACACCATGCAAGCCATGGTTACCATGAAATAGGTACATGGTATCTAGTGCAAAATGGCAGTAATGACTTCTTTCATAAGTAATGGCCCCACCAAAGGCATCTCAGATGTATATGCTGACACTTCTAACCGCTATCCTCATTTTTATTTTGTGAATAATTGCTCTTTCTGTATGTGACTGCTTCTTTTTCTGACTCCATTCCCCTTTTGACCTGTAGACCCCTCAGATAAATATCCCAGTGATATCCTCTTTGTGTTCCAAGACATAGGGTAGTTTAATGACTTGTGAAAGTGTCTGTTTCAGCCTTTAAATAATTTACATGTTACCATGTTTTCTTCAGTAAAGTGTGGTAATCTTCCTTCTAGAAATAATAGGTAAACCATTCTTGTAACTTGCACTTCATAGACACTACAGTTAGAAAACAAAGAAAGGAATTATCACCTGCTTGACAGGATCAGTAATCTTTGGGAGGCACAGCCATTTCTGTAGAAGAAAAGAATTAGGATCTTTTGCTAACAGGCAACTTAAAACTTATTACTATGCTTCACTCAAGTATGTGGGAAAAATAAACAAATATCAAAAGGCAGACTTCTCACCTGCCCACCTCTCTTAGCTAATTGGCCTGCTCTGGGGACTCACAAGCAACAGCACATACGAGGGCAAAGCACACGTGCAGCTGCCTTCATAAGCCTTTTCTTTTTCTTTTATTTGCTCACTTGGGGTCTGGATAGAAAGTTCCTATGGGTCAGACCTGGCTCACAGACCATCAGTTGCACAGCTTTGACCTAAGTGTGGTCTACTGCCTCTTCTAGTTTGCTTCTTGCTGGACCACCGACTGATGGTCTCCACGCAAGGTTTTGTACTTTTCCTACTATTTTCCTTAGTGTGTTTTTACCAATGTAATCCTTAGTATCATTAGACTAGTGTAAATACGAATTGCTTAGAGGACTTATAAAGTACTTATTATAAAGTTTCTTAATGATGATATATTAATATGCCTATCTGTGAAGTTGTACATTTACAAGCTCAGTAACTCAGCCAAACACAGGATATTGTATGAACCTGGCTGGCTTGGTCGGAATTTTGGCATTTGCAAATTGTCAGTTTCCTGTGATATAACCTATAGACATGACCAAGATTTTTCTAAGAAATCCAGGAGCTGAAATCCTTATTTTTGCTCTTTCGAGGGCTAAGTAATAACTCCTACGGTTCACATCAATAGGAGTGACTCAACCCTTCTGAAAATTAGATCAATGCTTATTCAAGAGACTAGCATTAGACTTTCGCACAGCATTATTTAATTTTAACTTGTCTACACTCCCTTTGTCCAAAGGCTAATAGAATGTAATTACACTAGGCTAGGAAAAATTTGATAATGTTGTAGGCAGCCTTACATTCAAAAATCCCTATTGTCACTTTCCCCCGATAACTCTGTCAGTGACATGCTATTGTATCTCTCAGTCATAATCAAGTGAGATGAAAATTATTCTGAAAAGTAAATGTATGAGGAAACAACAGGAGGTACACAGCAACACAAAGGATGCAATGGCCCACAGTGCACGTGCTAAAGCAAAGGTCTTCATTGCCTTACTATCATATCCATTGGGTTTAAGCCTCTTTTCACAGATGTCAAAGGACGTTTTAAATTAGCTTCAACTATTGCATGACCAGGTTTGATCAAGAGATGGTTTTTGCTGGACGTCAGCATGCTGAGTAGTGCCAACTCTGGGAACAGTGTAATGGAAAGAAAATGGCTGGGAATGGGAACACATTTGGTACTTCATTTCTAGCATTTCCTCATTCTCCCCAACTCTTGGTGTAGCCAAATATCTTTATATCCACTTCTGAAGAAGATTTAGGCTACAATAACATAACACGAAGGTATATGATGAGCGTATTTAACCGGCACAATACTTTTACACCAATTTAAAAGTACTGCCCCAAGAAGATACAAACCTTTAACTAAATGAGTCCTCTGAAACAAAATGATGGTTACATTGGGATAATTTCTGTATATACATAAACCCTCCATAAATACTTTACTACGGATTTGTTTCATGGTATGGATTTAAGTTTGAGAAGCTTCTCTCTCTTTTTGAANCCTACTATTTTCCTTAGTGTGTTTTTACCAATGTAATCCTTAGTATCATTAGACTAGTGTAAATACGAATTGCTTAGAGGACTTATAAAGTACTTATTATAAAGTTTCTTAATGATGATATATTAATATGCCTATCTGTGAAGTTGTACATTTACAAGCTCAGTAACTCAGCCAAACACAGGATATTGTATGAACCTGGCTGGCTTGGTCGGAATTTTGGCATTTGCAAATTGTCAGTTTCCTGTGATATAACCTATAGACATGACCAAGATTTTTCTAAGAAATCCAGGAGCTGAAATCCTTATTTTTGCTCTTTCGAGGGCTAAGTAATAACTCCTACGGTTCACATCAATAGGAGTGACTCAACCCTTCTGAAAATTAGATCAATGCTTATTCAAGAGACTAGCATTAGACTTTCGCACAGCATTATTTAATTTTAACTTGTCTACACTCCCTTTGTCCAAAGGCTAATAGAATGTAATTACACTAGGCTAGGAAAAATTTGATAATGTTGTAGGCAGCCTTACATTCAAAAATCCCTATTGTCACTTTCCCCCGATAACTCTGTCAGTGACATGCTATTGTATCTCTCAGTCATAATCAAGTGAGATGAAAATTATTCTGAAAAGTAAATGTATGAGGAAACAACAGGAGGTACACAGCAACACAAAGGATGCAATGGCCCACAGTGCACGTGCTAAAGCAAAGGTCTTCATTGCCTTACTATCATATCCATTGGGTTTAAGCCTCTTTTCACAGATGTCAAAGGACGTTTTAAATTAGCTTCAACTATTGCATGACCAGGTTTGATCAAGAGATGGTTTTTGCTGGACGTCAGCATGCTGAGTAGTGCCAACTCTGGGAACAGTGTAATGGAAAGAAAATGGCTGGGAATGGGAACACATTTGGTACTTCATTTCTAGCATTTCCTCATTCTCCCCAACTCTTGGTGTAGCCAAATATCTTTATATCCACTTCTGAAGAAGATTTAGGCTACAATAACATAACACGAAGGTATATGATGAGCGTATTTAACCGGCACAATACTTTTACACCAATTTAAAAGTACTGCCCCAAGAAGATACAAACCTTTAACTAAATGAGTCCTCTGAAACAAAATGATGGTTACATTGGGATAATTTCTGTATATACATAAACCCTCCATAAATACTTTACTACGGATTTGTTTCATGGTATGGATTTAAGTTTGAGAAGCTTCTCTCTCTTTTTGAAAAATTAATGTGCACATTTTGTGAAAAAGAAAAAGAAAAGAAAAAACACACATAAAGACCGTTCAAATTCTGACTCTCCAGCCCCAGGAGCTGATCTTATACATTTGTAGTTAAATATGTTAGCAAGTCTCAGCTGTTTTCCATTGCCTACAGATTACTGACATTGCTACAGGTTAAGACTGAGTTCTAAAGCTGTTTCTCTTACTAGTGAGCGCTTGCTTTTCAACATTTTAAAGTGAAGATGTGAACAAACCTTTGAAAAGTGACTGAATATTTCAATGCCAATATATTTTGCATGTAAAATATAAAAATCTGTGTGTTGCATTTGAAATCTGATAAATATTTATTATCAATGCTGTTTGCTTTTAATCTGTTCAGGATATCATTCCTCCAGCTCTTTAGTACTTAAACAAAAATGGCATTTACATTACAATATTGCTTGCCAACAATCTCATTTTCTGGTTTAGTCAGCAGCCTTCATGCTTGATTAGTCTTTAATTATACAAATACCTACATATTAAAAAAGTTTTCTTTTTTCCATACTTTGAGCATGTAATTATTTTCTCTTGCATGCAATAACCTTTAATTTTAGGATTAAGCAACTGATTCTCTTTAGTATGGATGGATTTTTTCAAGTGTTAAAGCAAATTTGGTTATTGTATTATGAGTAGGAAAATTAACTTTAGGAAAACCTTTCATTAGTGCATTTGACAGCACACTGAGCAGCTGACAGAAACTTCAAAATATTCAATATACTTGAAAACAAAATGGATACCAATTCTGTGTCCACTGAAGTCAACAGCAATACTACTCTGAATTCAGCAAGCGAGTGACTGGGGCTATGTGATTCCTCTTTTGAATATTCCTTGCTTTTATAGTATTAGTGTTACAGCAGTACCTAGAAGCCCAATGCAAGATCAAGGCCTCATTGCATTATACCAAAAAAATGTAAAAGTTTAAAGTCTAAAGAGATCAAACAATGGTGGGAGAATCAACAAAAGAACAGAAAGATGAAGTGACATGCCAGACAGTGACAGAGCTGGGACTGCAGTCTGGTGCTCCTGACTCCGACAAGCCATTTACTAGAGCACTTTTCTTCTTGATTCAAATTATTTTTCAAAAGTGAATTCAGTAAGCAAAGGCGTAACTTGATAATGAGATTAGAGCTAAATATGCAGATTGTATGTGGTGGTAAAAGAACTCCCTCCCCTCCCTTCCCTGCAGTTTACACTCATGAGAGCATGGACTGCCAAGTTTGGGTCTACAGGACTGACATATGTTATCTCTATACCTGCTTGTACATTTGAAGTACCAGTGATTTCCCCCTAGACATACTCTTTGAATGTCTATGGGGAAAACATCAAGGATTTTTAGAATGGCTTGGTTTTCTCAAGTTTTGTTTATTTTTGTATTTGTTTTACATGAACTGAAAATTCTGTCAGACACATTTTGATTGCATGGAGAACATGTTTCATAGTCAGAAGACAGTTAAAAAAAATAGGAAGCTGTAATTCTATAAAGTTCGGGAGGGAGAAGAGGGGGAAACCTTCCTAATGGCATATTGAGCTTGCTCCTGTCTCATTTGAAAGCTATGAGAAACCTCCTGCCAACTTCCCTAGGACAGTGTTAGGTCTTGTTATAAAGTGAAAAGTTGCAGACAGAAGTAGGATGGAAATGCACACAGCATCTTATTCCAGAGTGGTGATCAGTGATACAATTTCAGCCTTCCACAATGCCAATCCTTCTGGGTTTTTTTGGTCTCTCTCCCAGTGGAAAAGGTCAGTAGGAATAAAGGCACTGTGAGTAACAAAGACATTGTTTCTCTCCCCTCTCCTCCTCCCAACATTTTCCTTTTCCTCCCTAAAATCAGGCCCTGTCCCTGAGGAATTCCACGCTGATGGAAGCTGCACCCTCAGATGAATTCTGGACCTTGATCCCAGGACAGTCCTAGTCCTCATCATCTGCCTCTCCTGCCCCATAGCCCATGGAGGGCCCATGGAGCGCCCATGGAGCACCCACGTTGGCAGCTCTGCTTGGCACTCTGCGAGGTGTCCCCCACTCCCTGTGGAAAGGTCAAGAGGTGATCAGCCCTCTACCACCTCCTGTCCTGTTCCAGCTGGAGCCACCAGTCCACAAGGATAGCAATGCCCAAACTGGGAGAAGAACAAGAAGAGACAGCACTCCAGGTAGGTTTGGCTATCCAGCAGGTTGAAAATGGGATTACAAGGTTACTATGGTGAAAATCATAAGAGCATTAGCAACTAATAATTTTTATATCACTTGTTACCACATTCATTCAGAATCATCTTCTGATATCAATTTATTGGCTATCACTACTACAGACTATTGCTCTGTACTGTGACTGGGCCCATATTTTAGGCTTTTCTTTATAGCATCTGTATTTTTGCTAAGTGCCTAGGATCCTCCCAGGTCTGACTGCTTCTCTGATGCTTTTTACAAGCATGTAAGTATTTCTTAACAGGTATACAAAGATATTGCAGCAGTGATTACTGCTTTAAAGAATCTCAGCTGCTTTAAGAACCAAAATGCACCATCATCATTCCTTTAGTAAAAGGATAATCCTAGCAATATATGTGGTGCTATTTTCATACATCAGGTTTTCTCTTCTGGAAACTCAGCTTTACCTTCCAATCCCTTTCACAAACATAACATAGCTTGGTTCTCCAACTGGAATCCTCACAGGATATGTGATCATGTCTAAGCTATCAGAACTCAAATTCTTGTTGTGCAGGAAATTCTCCTGATTTAAGATGTAATTTCTGATGCAAATGCAGATAAAAGATGGAATACTGAAATGTTTCAGCAAAAAAAACTTGCATTCAAAAATTATGAAGTATTTCAGCAGATTTCAAATCATCACCATGAATTAAAATGTTTTCAGTTTCTTTTGTTAAATCACTATTTTTTAGGCAATTCAATGTAATAAGTTGTTTCTATACAACTTAAGCTGATTTTCAACAAAAGCTATCCTCAGTTCTTTCCATTTCCCAGGCCTAAAATAGAAAATTAAAATGAAATTTTGGGCAGGGATGAAACCAGCTTTGTGGAATTACATCATTGTTGGAAAAGAAAAATCACTTAGAAAATTTCTGATCAGTTTAAGTTACTACAGTATCATAATAAACAATTGGGTGTATTTCAAAGGTAAGACTTTTTTTTTCTGAGACTCACATTGCTCATCTTGTTTCTCGTTCTTTTTCTTTTACTTCATTTCCTTTCTCAGCTGGTGGCAAATATCTTCATTTCTTGACTTTGTCCTGGATCAGCAGCAAAAAATACAGTGGTGCTACAAGACAGGTTGTCCTAAAAATCTTTCAAACCTTGCTGGTGGAACAAATACTAAGAAACTTGCAGAAGACTTCTCTTCCAGATGAAAATTTTATGGTGGGGCCCCTTAAGACCCCCAACCTATCTCCTTTTAACATGGATTCAACCACTGGTTTTTACATTTAAAAAAAAAAAAAAAAATTATAGTAGAATATAGTATATTATAAGTACATAATTTAAAAATAAATTTTAGGATCATCACATCTATAAGATATCAAGTCTGATTGTTGATTTCCTACCTACTAGGACATGGCTTCTCATGTGCTGCTATATACCCATTTGCTTAAATGATCCTAATTTCCTCATATCCTAACCCACTAGGAGCTCTTAAAAATACACCTTTTCTGACTTGTGCCTGAGGTGGTAACATCTGACCTTTTAATTTTCCAATTTCCACATAATTAATTGTTGGTTACTTCAAACAAAAGTAGATGGTTGGTGGAGAAAGCGGAAAAATGAAACAAGAAGGATTTGGAAAGCTCATGTTTCCAGTGCAACCCCTTGGATAAAAGGATATTTTTTTCTTTTGCCTAATTTGTTTCTAGTTGCAGCACTAAGGTCAGAAAAAGCCAAGAGAATGAATGGAATAAACGTCCTGATGGGCTGCCCGAAGCTGCCTGGTGTTATGGATCAGCGTAAAACCAGCTCTCTTTCCTCTGCCTGGGCCGATGTAACTCACTGGAGTGGCAAATTACATCAGACCTACAGCTGTAACCCGACATTATGATTAATTTGATCAGTAATTTCTCCTGTTTTTCATTTTAATCGGTGTGACTATTCTGCTGTGGCAGGTCTTTCAGATCTAATTAAGATAAATTTCAGAGTAAAAGACTTGGCAGAATTTTCGAGTCAAATCCGAGCGTCAAGTGTGAAGACCTGCAGCACCAGTCAATCAATTTCCAGTAAAGATGGCAGGCTGTAACTCAGCAATCAACCCATTAACACTTAAGCAAATTTCATAATCTCCAGGCCTGTGCTTAGTCACTCTCTGAGAACATTCTGGTTACCAATAAAAAGGAGAAAGTATTATTATTTTTTAAACACCTGCCCTAAACTGCATCTGCTAAAACCACCAACAGAATCCACAAGTGGACACTTTGGTAGGTCTCAGCAATACTGCTGAAAAAGGCTTAATTTTAAACTTTAAAACACAGTCCGGAATGGCTTTTTTTTTTTTTTTTTGAGGCAGTACCTAGAAGCTGAGCAACCTCTTTTAGGTGCTTATTTGTACAAGGAGCCTTGAATGACATAACATCAGCACTATACCACTTCCAGAATGTTGCTCCTCAGTCAGATTCAACAAGCCCACCAGGTTCTCTGTGTTCACTTGGTCCACTTGCTTCCAAGTAGAAGAATTTTTTTTTCTTGCAGAACTAGAAACCTGTGATGACTTGCACTTCTTTTTTTTTTTTTTTTGCTTTAGTACAAAGAGGTGAGGGGTATGAAAAATAGGGGAAAATAAATTAATGTGTTGGGATATTCTCTACTTCTCTGAAAATTTTTGGAAATATGAGTGAAAAGAAAAATTAAGAGAAAAAATGCTAGCAAAACAGATCCACTGGATTTAAGAGTATCTGACGGGCTGTGTCAACTTTTTCTGTCCCTAAGACCACCAAGGGCCCTCCTCTCTGCTTAGAGAGGCTTTGGAAATAGAAGACCTTATGGGATATGGATCCTTTCCCAAATTTGTCCTGGGAAGATATTATTTATTTATTTCCCCATTTCTTAAATACTTCAGTTGCTTTAGGGAGTTTATTAAATGCTCCCATTTCAGAAGCCAGAGCATGCTGGGCAAACAGCTCCACTTTCCTCTCCTTCAGAGAATTCTCTAGCAAATGGTTTCCTATATTAGCCTCAGCTTCTGCCCCTTGGGTGCTAATAATGCCAGTTGTTTTGCTCAAAGATTAATTTCCTTTGCTTTAAATGTGAGTCAGACACCAGTAGTCCTTGTGCTTCTGAAAATAGCAACACCTGCAGAGGATATTTGGATGGACCAGGCAGCCAGTGCTCCAACTGAGAGGTTTCCTCAGGGAATGAAGAGACTTGCTTATAAAGTCTCTTTGAGAACCCTTAAACATCTCTTTGCTCTGTTTAAATGCAGTATTCAACAGCTTTACAGTGTGAAGTCCCAATGCCTCAAAGACCCAAAAAAGCAGTGAGCTTCTGGGAGAAGGAAGACAGCTGAGGAGTAGATCTGAAACCTGACTCAGTCCTGTGGACGGATGCAGTCTTACATGTAACTGAAACCTTTCTGTGGAAATGGCGCCTGTGCATCTCCAGGTAGACATGAAGAGTAGCCGCCCTCAAACAAGCTAGCTGTGCCAGGAAACCAGCCTGCACGTCTCTGTACTGTGCACCGGGGCCAGGGAGCACAGTACAGCACAGTGCAGAGACACCTGGGTGTCCAGCTAGGACAAACTGCCGTGTTGCCATACTGGAGTGGCCGAGCCGGTGGCAGACCCAGAAGGGATGAAGAGGATCATGGAAGTGACCAGAAGAGGTGAGAGGAGAAGAAAGGAGGCCCTGGATGCACTGAAACTCAAAGCTAACAATTTCTCATGCAAGGTTCAAGTTTGTGAACAGTTAACATCTGTGTGGTTCACAGAACTACTGCAGTGGCAAAAGGAAGAGCATAAAAACAAAAGGAGGGGACCTGAATCACAACAGCTTTTGCAATGGGTAATAAGCATGTGTGTGTGTGGTACTTCAGTATGACCATGACTTTCTAGCTACTGGAAATTTTTACACAAGTACTTGCCTCTTCCACTCATGAAATCCCCTTTGTCAACCCATGAAAATCATTAAAATACTGTAAGAATACTCAGAAATCCAAAAGTGTCAGTAGAACAGATGTTTAGATCTTTCTGGACCTATTTGAAATGAGCAGAGGATGAAATATACAAAATATCCTTAACAGTTCACCAAGCTCAACTCAATTTAGCTGACTGTGGGGGAGTTTCCATGATATTAGTTTAAAGCTGAGACCTAGGTCTTGCCAGTACCTCCTGGAAATCCACCTAAGATCAGCACTTCAACAGGCTCACTCTAAGCAGGTGATGGGCATGAACCTTCCTGAATAAATGTCCACTGTACATGTCTATATGACCTGTTGCTTTGTGATGTGCAATATCTCCCTTCCTATTGATACCAAAAATTAGGAAATTTTGGAAAAATGGCTTCAAAGCACTGCATTTGCTCACCATTTATAAACTATTTCTTTGTCAAACTGATTACCAAGTAACTTGGGAACAGATTCAGACAGTCATACATTGCACAGTATCATATGCAGGAAGGCGGCTAGATAATTTTAGCAAAACAAAAAAAAAGCCCTCAGTGGGATTACTGGTGTCATAATCTTGATCAAGTTTTCTTGATCTCAGGATTCAATAAGCATGAGAAAAATACAGCAGGTCTTGGATGTGAACACATAAAGACAGCTGATGACTATAGTCCTTGCAAACTTATCCCATCTGCCTTCCTCAAACCAACAGAGACTTGGTTGTTTCTTTTGTATCTTAAATATATATAAATTTATCAAAGTTTCAGAAAACACCGAGATTTCTTCAAAGTAGATTTTTCCTTAATGAGAAGCTAACCAGTGAATGACGTTGGAGGGGAAGGGAAGGGGCAGTTGGGTTTTTGTGACTGTTGGAGCCTCAGGCATCTGCGTACACATTCTCCCTCATTTACAGCTGAGTGTTTCAGCCTTTCTGCTTTTCTTTTCTCCTTTGTTATAAAAGTGTTGAGGTTCCAAATACATTATTTAAGATTAGTATGAAAATTTAATCTGAAGGAGGTTCTGGTTTTGCTATCCTAGAGTTTGCTATTACTTAGAAGATTTTTCTGCTGTTGTCATCTCCTCACTTCCCTTCTTCCCTCCTTTTATTATTATTTTTTTCTCACTCATCATCTTCCATCAGCTCCAGTTATTGTAGGTAGGCTTCTATGACAAAAAGGTGCTTTAGGAAAGAGTTCTGAAAATGGTCAGAATAATTTTACAGTGGGGCAATCCCTAGGGGTTTTCCTGTTTGTCTGTTCCTATTCACACACGAACAGGGAGTAGGAATCATTGGGAATTCTTCTATTCCTATAGTGCAGCTCTTCCTTTGTAGATCTGGCTGTGGGTACGTTCATCTTATCCATACCGCTAAAACATACAGTGAGTGTCAGCACCAGAAGCTAACCCCCATTTGGAGCCAGTTAAATATGCGTTGCTGATACAAAGAGAGTTATCCTGGTAGTCAAGCAGAATAATTGGTTACTTAGTACTTGGCTCATCTGATTTTATACAGCATATAATCAAGATCTTATGGCTCCAGAAATTTAATTGAATGGAAACTCTGTAAGAGGTGCTAACTATGCTTTGAAGTTGCAACATGCTGACCATTCAAGAACCCGTATAGTTTGCCATGTAATAACATTAAACATTCACAGGAGAAGCATATTTGGAGAAGTGTATTTTCCCAGAAGTAAAGGTTTCAAAGTCCCCAATTTACAACATGAGCTAGGCTGTCTTTTACCTCTGGATTCCTTTCCCTCAATCAATTGACACAATGAAAGTAAAAATCAGACTATGATTATCTATATGAGGAATTTCACCATTTTAAAATGAAGGGATGAAAGTCTTCCATCACTGCCTCCTGAAATACAGCTGTGCTTTGGAGAATTCTCCTCTGGTTTGTTGTCTTTTGCAAATCAGCGATGACCCTGGTTCTGCAGTGTTTTGTTTTTACCAGCATAAATCTGGAGCATCATCAGTAATGTCAGCATAGAATCCAGGCCCTGGAACTTACAGTGAGGTTTTTCATCTTTCTACACAACCATTAAAAGACTTCCTAAAACTAATAGTTTTGTAACTACAATCCAGCCCACTGAACTGAGTAAAGAATAGTGATAAAACTAGAGCAGAGTATTCTGACAAGAATCATTCTGAGACTTTTAGCTGGTGTACACTGCACCAGTATTATTAATTTCTGATCAGCTAGCAAAAGCACCTCGCCCAGGCATACCTAAGCAAGTCACTTTCATTTAATTTGCCTTCTGAAGGACATGACAGCATCTGTACATTTTGAGATGTAATTGCTGTTATCCTTCAGAGTTTTTTGAAACAAACACAATCATCCTCCTGAATTACTGACTTTCCATGACAATTTTTTGAGGTTGCATTGTTCTAAACTAATATCTTTCAGACAGATCCTGAATAATGTAAGAGGATAAAGCCCACATGAAAAAATCAAGAATTCAGAAATGAAATTTAAGCTGTCAAACTTTAACTTAGTTGATCTTTATTCCCTTAATATTCTTCAAACAAAACCCATTTCGTTCTAGTTCATAAAGAACATTACCTTAGAGGCCATAATATCTCTGAATTTTGTTCCAGGTCGATTTTAAAGTTAAAGCATTAGACATTAAAAAATCCACATTCTAAGCAGCTATTATGAACCGGATATATGAACTGCTGCCAAACATGTACCCCCTCCTTTTTTTGGTTTTTTTTGTTTGTTTGTTTGTGCAGAAGAAAACAATTTCAAATCAAGTCCTCAAGCTAGATGCATGGGGGTAAAACAGCTTTCCTCTGCAGGATTTAGAATGGAAAGACAAATTTTGTGGAGATCTTACCACTGCTCTGCTTTAGAAAAGTACCTAAACATGTCCTTCGACCATACATAAAGTGCAACAGCAGTTCCTCTGGAAATATTTCTGTGTGTCACTTGTTTGTGTATTAAAGAGTCTCACCATTCTCAGCAACATAACAGAGCATGTTTCAAGTTCTTAAGTTTTTCTTAGGGAAGCTTGAGAAGTATTACACTTGCTGTAGAAATGCTGTAGAAATGGCCAGAAGGCCAAACTAGGCCCTACACACATTGCTAAGGTGAGGCCTGAAGTACTGTGCTGAATTCTGGCTTCTCTTCTGGATGTCAGCACACGGCATATTTGTAGCTGTGAACAAACTTTGGGTTTTCATGGCTATTTAAACAGTGAGGGTCAGAGAGGAAAGAACATTAAAAATACTTATCCCCCAATTTATTAGTAACTCTTTAATGCTGAGCCAGAGCTGACAGCTAATGACTTCTAAATCCTTGACTGTTGTTCTGAAAGTGTCCCAGTCACGCAGCTGGCTTAGCGGTACTGGCTGAGCTCAGCCCAGTGGGAATGCCAGACATCTCATGCTGGTGTCTTTCATTAACTCTAATCCCAGTTCCTAAAAGGTTTAGGGGATAGCATTTGAACTAAAACCAGCTCAGAGTACTTGGTTCCCTCCTTCCACTTCTGTTGAGTCTGCCACATCCAGACTGCCCTCAGAAGGGTAGTTGTGAGGATAAGCAGGCTAAAGAGAGAGATGTGCCAACGAACTTCCATGAAAACACTGACACTGGCACTTCCCATGCAAGGAATTATTGTTTTTCCTTACTTTTATCGTACTTCTGCAATGAGATGTGACCCTGGAGAGCTAACAGTAGAAAGTGCTTCTACTGGCCTATACCTGTAGGTCTCAGATGAGACTGGAAGTACTCAGATTCAGTTGAGATTTAGATTGGGACCAGAGGCTATATGAGAGCTAAGACTTCAGATGCAGTGTTAGTACAACCCTCTTGAGGTATGTTCACTGAGATAACCCCACTTCCTCCATACCCCAACTCTAATTTATGTGTGCATTTGCTTTGTTTGGAAAACTGAATGCCTTTTGAAGTAAAATATTTAGCAGGCAGTTTTAGCAACATATAGCGTATACAGTTAGTGTGCATACATCACAGCTGCACCAAGACAATAAAATGTAACAGAAGCTCCTCTGGAAATATTCCTGTCTCTGTATGTCAATAATCTGCATACTAAAGAGTCCCAAAGCACTCACTAGCATGATAGACTGGGCATTAAGTGGTGCCTAAGTAGCCCTTAAGACAATACACAGAAGAAACTCTAGAAACATTATGCTCTACTACAGGAAAAAGCTCAGGAAGCAAGGACACATCTCTCGTGGACTTTTAAGTCTATTATCTAAGCCATTAAAAAATCAGATTTGATGCAATTTAGTTGAAGCTTAGATTAATGCAGGTTTAACTGGCCACATGGCAAACACAGCTTCTTGTAAACCAATTCCCTTAATTGTTTGAAAAAGGATTTTTTAATTATGAAGCTAATACAGTTTAATTTCTGCAGGAAATGGAGCCGAATCCATCAGTGTGGATAAAACCTTTAAAGTTGGCTCTCAAAATTTAGAGAATAAAGTGAATAGAGACTTTGCTGGTTTCTAAGTGCAGTTCTACTGCCCAGTGAAAGAGACTCTGCTCACTTCAGAGACTACCCTGGTGTTTATTCAGAATCATACTTGTGGGTACAGTCAAAGCTGTTCTTGCAGGATGTGAATATAGCATGACACATGTAGTGCGAGAACACCCAAGTATAAGAAATTAGGACCATTGGATCAGAGCTCTTTTGTTTCTGCCCGGGAATTCCAAGACAGGCAGAGTACAGCATCAGTGTGGGTGCCATAGCTGTTGGTCTACTAAAAAACATCCGTGTCATTGGAGTGAGCATCTAGGAAAGGCATTAACTCGCATTCTTAGCCTTGGAGTCTATACTGAGACTCTTAACAGAAGTATTTGATTCTTAGCAGGATAAATGTTAGGACTGTGATTTCAAGAGGAAGGATAACCCATCCATCCCTTGCACATGTCCACCAGCAGAAGCTCTATTTCTTTTAGGGACAGTCAGGATCATCTGCTAATGAACAGCTAACTCTACTGTCCTCATAAGTTACCATAAAGGGTGACTGCTGGGCAAACACCATTTGCGAAGGTCACATGCTGAATCCATGGAAAAAACTAAATAGTTTTCTATGGGTTTTATGATATAGACTTTAAGAGCAAAAGATGTTTACTCTTCAGAAAGGAGCAGACTAGGACCATCATTAGTTATGCTTTCCTGGGTTATCAGGCCTTTTAGCTATTCTAAGCTGCATGCCTGTAAGGATTAACTAATATGAGGTGGAATTTCTTAGCCTGTGTGGTCAGAAGGTGTAACCTTCACTTGATTTCCCCTTGCAGTGGGAGAGTATGCACTTTCTGTTGTTAGACCGTTAGAGATTTGTACTTAGCGTCCTACCTGCAATGGATTTGGTGAAGTAAGAGGAGATGGAAGGCCATGTCCTGGTGACTGGCTGGGTTTCTGAGGGGAGCTGGAGGACTGTGGGGCCGGAGGTGGTTGGCTCTGGCTCTGGGACTGTGTTTGGTTCTGCTGTGGTGGTGCTGACGGCTGTGGCTGTGGCTGCTGGGTCTGCTGGGGTGGCTGTGGAGTCTGAGTCTGCTGACCTTGCTGCTGCTGCTGGCTTTGCTGCTGCTGTTGCTGCTGCTGACCTTGCTGCTGCTGTTGATGCTGGAGCTGCTGAAGATGCTGAAGCTGTTGAAGCTGGGAGTTCAGGGATGAGGTAGCTGTGAATTGAAGAGAGGGAAGGGAGTTATGTAGGTTTCAGTAATACCTACTGTGTTAAAGATATTCTGGATTAAATTCTGGTTCTGTTACATTGCGGGGCACACTGCCCACTGAGGTCAGCTGGCCTCAGACTTCAGGTTGTAGCAGGAAATTAATGAACACGTTCCCATCAACACAAGCCTGTGGTTCTGCCACTGCAGTTCTGTGGTAAGAGTCGGACTTTACTGGAGGCAATGAAACCAAACCTTCGGAAGGGCTATGGCTCTGCCCACAGGATGGGCCTCAGAGCTGACTAGCAGTCTTTGCTCAGACAAGCTTATCAGTGAAGCCAATGGGAATTTTGCCTGCCTAGGGAAGAGACCAACAGCATGTCACTGTACGTAGCATAGCAAGAACTCATAACATGAACTAGTGCTGTTATACAGAGGAGAAGAAAACCACAGTGGTAAAATAAAGGATGCTCTGAAAAGGGCTTTGTCACATCTTTATACAGCAGGTGTCAGAAAATAAAACATTCAGCTGTGAAACTTCTTGTGCAAGGCATAAGTAGCAAAAATACCCAATAAAATGTGTGTGTCTCTGAAATTATCCTTCTTATCATTCACATCTAAAAGCTATAAAGCTCCTCTTGTGAAATAGGGTAGGTATTCTGTGCACTTGCACTGCTCACTTACTCCTGGTAGTAAAAGTCCGTTGTGTTTTGCTAGCATATGCTCCAAACGTGAGGCTTCGGAACTGGTGGCTCACATCAACCTGCTGGCACAGAGGAGCAAACTTTATCTCCCAGAGACACTTTCAAATTGACTAGGGCATTCATTAAATTCAGGAAGGCAAGAAGTGTGCTACAGGGATGTCACTACGGAAGAACAGCTTTAAGCAGCAGTCAGAACATCACAGGAGCCTGATGCTTTTGGGGTTATGCCCTGAAAAAGTCACCTGGGTCTCCGGCCTTACCCACTCTAATCAACATCTTCGGGTTTGCGTTACATGGCTATGAGATCCCAAGAGAAACAGCTTACAAGATCATTGCACTACTTTGCCCTCTGTACTGCTTTGCCAACACCATTCTGCATTGTAATTTCCATCAGCAGAAGCCAAAGTAAACTGGGTGTGAATCAAATTTGTTATCTCTAAAATGGTATTCAGATTTCATGGCCAGAAACTCTGTTCACCAAGTTATTTGTGGATTGGCAGATGAAGCCAGGTCATCTCCACTTTCTTTTCATGTTGACATCCTTATTTTAGCTTTCCAGATGTCTATGCCCTGGGGATGAACCTGAGGTCTTGGTACGACTCATGAAATCAATGAGCCATAAACTGGAATAAGCAAAAGAAAAAAGAAAAGAAAAAGGAGAAAGATGAAGCAGAATGGGTAAGCCAGAAAAGGCTGTATGAAGGAAGAGTAAAAGGCTTCGTAGGAAGAGGTGCTGGTCATCCATTCCTATACTCATAGCTGCTCTAAATTTTCCTTCACCAGAGATGGGAATCAAACTACAAATATGCCTTTATAAGAATTATAGTCATGTGTATGTGACTTCAACAAAGAACCTGAATAACGCAGAGAAGGAGGACTGGTAACACCAATATATTTCCATCAGGAAAGTTTCTGATGGAAGTTTTGTGTTTCAACATAAAACAGGGTGACAATCAGATTAAAAACATGCATGGTATCTCATGCAAAAGAAATCAGCCTGGAGAAGTAAGGGTACACTCCCATCAATTCCATGATCAGAACTTGTACCTAAATGCTCCAAAGCCAAGAGAGTAGTAAGTGGAAATATAATCTAAGGCATATGAGAACAAAGAATGGAGAAGGTGTGTATACAAGAAAGCAACCACATAGACAAATATTAACCATGGTGTGAAGCACCTCAGATGGCAAGTAATACCATTCACCAATTCTGTCTGTAGGTATGTACACAGAGGTGGAAAGACCCTTCCCATTCCCATGAGGAAAAAACTAATCTAGACCAGCTTTTTATCTTGTGCAGACCATTTCCTCACCCATGATAGCCTAGCAGTCTGGACAAACCACTGATAACCAGAACCAAGACTTCAAACACAACATGCCCTTACTGCTTCCACAGACTCCGATATAGACATGAATACAATGACGCCCCACAGAAGCATAACTTGTAATACACACGGCTCATGGAGAGGAATGAGGGGTCGTTTTATAACCTATGTGCACAACTGGACAGGATGAGACAAAACTTTCTCTATAGCAAACTAGATATAGTGGGTTTTTTTTGTACTGCAATGGTCCCCAAACCCTTTTGCTCCCACAGGGCACTCTTAAAGGCCATGGCTTGGAAGCATGGATTTTTCAGAATGCCATACGTTGTATGTAGGGCACTGGGTCACGCAGTAGGGGACAGGCAAAAGCATTCAAGGTGGAGGGGAAGCCATCTACTGAAACATTTTTGGAGCACAGAATGTGTTTGGCTCCTTGAGGTACGCCTTTCAGCTAGAATTTGGAAAATATGGTCAATAGTTAAAAGAAGGCTGGAAGTATCAATCTGAGATAACATGAGGTAACACAGGACGGAGGGATCACTGTGATTCCAAGAACACAAAAGTGCAAAAACAGGGCAGAGCTAAATTTTCATCAATTATCTTATGATTGAACCTATGGCATGCAAAAAATATCTGTTGATATAATATCAAAGATAAAAGCATCACTGCCTGGACTTCTCTAAAATGGTGACATACAAGGCATGACAAGAATAGTAAAGAAGCCCAAAGTGTAAAATAAATGATGTTACTTGGCAAACTAAAAAAAAAATGAATGCAAAAAGTTTGTCATTTTGTGTGTTTGCATGTAGCTCAGAGCAATCAGAAGACTAATATTTAATAATTATTAGTATTAGTGTTCACCACAGAGCATACGATACTTTCATTGAAGTGCTGCCAAACAGTGATATAAACAGCCTTGCAAAATTACAGAGTCTAAAGCACAGATACAGATACACAGAAATAGTACTGATCTGTTTGTTTACCATTGGACAAAAATCCACACTTATTCAAATGTGTTTTTACTAAATGTATGGATCTGCTTAAGAAAGAAAGATTATATTGTTGCATGTGTTGGGATTCACTTGCTGTAAGAGTCATCCTAATAGTGTAGGCCTCAGTTTTATTAATGAGTCATGCCTTTGATCAGCTGTTGAATTACAGTCTTAAAAATTAGATCTTCATTAAACTTCCATTCTCCACAAGACCAATACTCTGTTTAATGGACATTTTGATTTGCACATTCTTTCTTCTGCCAAAACATAAAACAAGGGACAGAATCCAGAGGGAAGAAAGAGGGGAAAAAATGCCTCAAGAGCTTTTTTTTTAACCTAAAATTTTGCAGGTTCAGGTCCTACTGAGCTGCTAACGTAACCAATGTTGAATGGCCATCACCAACATACTTCTGTGCATTGACAATGTGAGTAGGTGCAATCACTCAGACAACCTGATTTGTCTGATGAATGAAGAGGGTCTGAAGTTGACTTGGAAAATATCAAGTTTGTAAATTCTGTGAGCATGCCCAGCACTCTCAGATGATGGCTTGATATGGAGATTTTTTCATTCCCCATCTAGGAGTAGAAAAGCTTTGCATTCAGTACTGCTCAATACTTGAATGTTGGCCGATGCAGGAATATCAATATCTCTACCATTCACTTTTGTACTGGAAGTACACTCATTCTTGCTGGGGTGGCATGTGGTCCCTCGGAGAAAATTTTGTTGATGGAGAAAATTTACTTCACAGAAAAGTTCCCAAGTTCATTGCCAGCAACTGCACAAAATTATTCAAATAACTTTTTGTCTTTTCATATAATTCCTTTAAAAAGCCTCTCGAAAGCCTGCTATCACGCTGAGCTATAAATTGCATTGAAGTGGCTTAGTGAGGTATGATTGTTTAACATGCTGTTGCTAAACAAACAGTCAGGGAATTGGAAGAAGGACTGTTAGATCAGACAAGGCTTTCCCAAAGCCACAGCGTAGGTGTACTGCAAAGGTGGATTTAAGGCTCCGGACCATGCCTGCAGACCGGTGTTCATGCTGCCTGATTGCACTGCCTCTCACAATGTGTGTACAATCCACAGGAGGGGTTGTGTCATATTATTGTTTGTAATCAAATCCAATCCAACTCCCAGAGCTTGCTTGCATACCTCATCCATTATAAATCGCCTACCTGTCTAGCATTTGTCACTTTCCGCAGAGCTTGGAGCCTGATGGAATTCCAGGTGGTACAACAGTGCTATGTCTGCATGTATAAAAGATAACATGCACTGCCTACCTCACAGGAATCTTTTTATTACTTACTGGCTAACAGCTGGGCAAAACTTTGACATATTTAAGTGAGAAGTGCCTACTTTCTTTCAGAACTGCATTCAAGAATTAAAAAAGCTTGCAAAAAATGGCAAAAAAGTTCTTTCTGTGGTTAAAAAAGACAACATAAAGTACCTCACTTTAAGAGGGAGATAATTAACTAAAAAATGCATGCAAGCTACGAAACTGTGAGGAAAATCCACAAACTATGTGTGACATTGCAACTTTCCTCCACAAAAATACATGTTGAATATATACCAGGTATCCAAGAAGCTGGTAAGAACTTATACCTACAAGGAAACAATGGCATGAGGGGTTTTCAAACTTGAGTTTTAACTGTAATTTCTTGGTTGCTGCAGTGCCATGGCAGACTTCACAAGGGATTGCCCCATGTTTTATGATCCTATTTTAAGTGGATTATGCTTTGCCACAGTATCAAATAATTTACATTAGAATAAGAGATACGGAGTTAAGAGGTGCAAATGGATGGTCAAGAGGCAGCGAAAGCAAACTTTCTGATCTCCCAGGTCACCTATTTCTACACTTGTCACAGACCTCAGACTACTTTAAGGACTTAGAGAAAGTTATGATCTAAGGAACACACTCCTTGACTTCCTTTGGGGAATACCTTAGGCACAATGCTGCTATGCATTTACAATATTTACATAAAATGTCATCTTTTCATGTTTTCCTTGTGTCTTCTCTTCCTCTGCTGGTTACCTACACAGAAAACTGAAATGAAACTAAAATGCCCCTCTGTCAAGTAGGGTGGCGCAATGGGAAAAATTCACCTCTGATGCAACCATGCTGAAAGCAGCAGTCTGATCCATGAGAGGGAGAATGAGTGAATAATTTTCTTAGCAGGAAAACTGAAAAGGCTGTGTCTTCAAATCCCAATCATGGTTGTATTCACTGAAAGTAGCATCAGCTGCCTTCTGGCTAACATATTATTGCATAAGTATGGGAATGGCTCTGGTTTTATTTTAAATAAAAATATACATTTGAAAGTTTAATCACATTTCTCCAAAAAGCAAGGAACATACGTAAGCCCACAAATGTTTATATAATGAAAACAATGTAAAAATTATAACTCTTTTTTCACCTCTCATTCGCAATATAAACTCAGATTCTTAAGACTTCTACAGTGCTTGGCAGAAGATCAAACTAATGTTCAGGGATTCAATTTGTATCTAGAATCTGCTCTTGTGGATAAGCTTCACATAATGTCTGATTTATTTTATTAATGTTTTGTGCATGTTTGTTTCTGTGTAAAGAGGAAGAAGGGGTAGGAGGAATAAGATACAATTTTAGCCTACAAACTATTGTGCTGCTCTATCCTCTAGCCTCCTATTTACATAATTACATAGATGTTCTTCAGTGCCTTGGTACAATGGACTAAAAAGGAGAAAATCATACATTAAACCTTTTCCTATTTGACTGAGCACAGAACTTGGCTCTTGCCATTTCAAGGGCCTAATGCCTTTTTCCACTTCCCCAGTAATGGAGAATGGATTTGCATTGCCTTAAACTGAAAAATGCAACTAACTTAAGCATCTGGGCTTGCGTTTGAACTGACACGGCCTGCCTTTTTTTCCACCCTGTTATTTCTCTTCTAATGAGGTATATGCCTTTCTTTTCTTTGAAACAGATTTCTAAAGATTGAATGCACATGCTGAACAGTCTAATGCAAGCCTGTGTTTACACTCTCTCCCTCCTGGGTAATGAGGAATAGGTTAGCCAAATACCCAACGTGTTTTTGCATATGCTTGAATTTTCTTTTTAAGAGCAAAATATGAGTTATTTTAAATATGTTAGCATCCTCTTTATGAAAAAAAAAAGGAAGGGTTGGACTTGTGGCTGAAGAGATTAGTAATGGGATACAGAGCATATTATTTCTAAATCACTGGTTCAAATCCAGTCTAGGTCAATGCAGGGAACAAAAGTCATTGCACTTTAATGGTGCTTTTGAGTGTTTTCTACCTTATAGAAGATGTATTAGATGTATAAAAGATGTATTCACACACAGATACCCACAGAGAGCCTGCACTGGAGGCGGTCTGCCACACAGTCAAGGTAATAAATTGGTGGGCTCCCAATACCTATTAGGAAGATCATAAAGACTACGGCCTTGGATGGCATCAATTGACATCTTTATTTGCACTTTCAGCAGAGAGGTTAAGGATAGAAAGAGTAAGAAGACCAAGTCATCTTCTCCTTCCTAAAGGTGATCCCTCAAGGTTACAGCTGCAGAACGCAGATGGGGTTTATGGGGAGAAACTTGCATTGCCAATGCTCCTCTGTACCAATTCTGCAGATAAACAGAGGGCTTCACTTTCTATTGTTGTCATATCCAGCATCTTTCATGAGCACTAAATTCACTTTAAAGAATATAGGCAATAAAAAGGAAGTATTAAGAAGAAAACCATCATAATTTATATGGTGCCTGTGGTGTCTCCACATTTTGATGAATACTGGAACTTCCCTGAAAAATGATCCACTGCATTAAATAAATCTGACATTTTTTCCTTACCAAACCTTAAAATGTACAATAATCCACTAAAATCTCAAGGGAAAAAAAAAGAAGAAAAAGTTGTTGTTCTAGGTAGAAAGCTTGACTAAGTATCAGGGCAAGTATATTTGGAATACTTCCCATTCTGAGATAATCTAGGGGCTATTTTCCTCTAGTTTATGACAACACTCTGTGAGTAAAGTTCCCTGAGTGTATTGTAAAAATTGCATTAACCTATTTAAAATGCCCAAAGGCAAGAACAAGCTGGAGAAATTAGACTTTAATAAGCCATTTGCTTCCTCAGCTCAAATGGGACCTTAGGCCTCATATTGTACAGATGGCTGAAACATTAACTGGAGTCAGGGTATCATCAAGACACAGGGGATCAATCAGGGAGTCATCTTGGGACTCTCATGCAAAGACAGGCAATTAAAAACCCACCATAACATAGTCTGAGGGCAATGTAAGTGTTTCAATGCCAAAGGCTGGGTGTCAAACAAGCGATATCTAGACCTGGTAAACTCCTAATTTCACCAGCCTGTTATTTTTGTGAAAACATGACTCTCTCAGAGATCAGGGGGCAGGAGTCTTAACAGCAAGTCCTTATGCCAGATAAAAAAGCAGTTTTCTAGTTACAGAGATCAGGACTGGTCCCAGATTGTCTAAGAACAGAATAGCGCTGGAATGGAAAATCAAACTGAGTGGCATGGTATTCCTACAGATTGGATTTCCAGACCATATTGAGCCCATCAGAATGTTCCTATGGACCAGAATTTAAGATAACCTCCCATTTCTTGGGAAAAAATCTGCAGGACTCCTTTGAAAGAAACTAATTGACAGAGAAAAAATGATCATCTAAAGGCCAACAGAGCCCAATATAAGATTTCACAGCCGAAGGGATGTGACAGGGAACAGATGAATGACACAAAGAAATTAAGTTTGAAACAACAGTCTGCTGACTCAGAGAACAATGACGATGACTCATAATGGACATCAGACAAAGGCTGGGCACTCTCTGCACACACAACCTTTAATAACAGGAACTGCAGCTTCTGTTTTTCCTTCCTTGTCTCTTTCAAATGCTCTAATATTGATGGGAACCATAATTTCCATGGCACTTATGCAGACTATGTGTTTGACATGCATCAAAATACCAATGCTTGTAGAAAAAGCAGTGCAACGACATACAGTCCCAGGAGCTTTGCAAGAGGTCCACAGAATCCTGTCCTGCAGTTCAGAGAGCCACGGGTCCCCAGTCCACTGGGTGCCCTGCCATTTCTGCTGGCAAGGTGGCTATGTGAGACTCTGGGGCAAAGTCGTGTCAAGAGGAACTGGCTGAACTGCCCGGTGGCTTCAAAGGGTGATTTTGCATTCTTTTGGATAATAGATCCGCAGTTGCATCTTCTATAATTGTTTATGGCAAATGGCTCTTCCAACAAAGAAATTTTTATCCAGGTATAGCTTCAGCAATGGTTCTTTGAAGATCAGGAATTATTAGAAGTCTCTTCAAAGTGTCTTTGAAGTGAGTCATGTTTCCTTAACTAAAAGTGAAGTTACTGTAAGTGAAATGTACTGGGGTTTTTTGTGCATGTGTGTGTGTGGATTTTTTTTAAACAATACAATCAAATAGTGGATCAAAGTGTTTGTGGTTTAAAAGGTTGGCCTTGATGCTGAGCTTGTGGAAGTGTCCTGAGAATGACAAAGGACAATGTCACTTTCCCCCAGCCTCAACTGAGGGAAGTAGCAGAGGCTACTGTGCCCACCAAGTGACTTGGTATGACTGGTTGCTTTCATCTCTCGGACTCTCATTATATCCGTGTTTCTATCATTTTCCACTTCCAGTCTATTCTGAAAGCTGGTAGATCTGAGACAACTCTGTTTTCTATTAAGAACTCCAAGATTCAAGCAGCTGCAAATTCTGTTCTCAGTGTCCAAATTCCAGCTAGAGAAGTTAGCTGAACAGCAGTGAAAACCGGCCATGGAATGACTCGGAGAACAGCAATATGTACACTATAAGGAGAAAGGGAAAAAATGCAGCCCAGCCTAGTCCGTTCCTTTACAATCAATAAAACTACAACAGCAACTATGAGAACCAGGTGCAAAAGTGGCAGCTCTACCTTGCTGCAAGGCTATGCACACAAATGCTCTGCTGGAGCAGTAACTTAGGCTTCAACCTTGTTAAAAAGAAGACCATCCTGGCTGAACAGAGAGCTTTGGCCGGAACTCAGGAAAAAAAAGTTTATGATCTTTGGAAGAAAGGGCAGGCAACTCAGGACGACTACAAGGATGTCATGAGGTTATGCAGGGAGAAAATTAGAAGGGCCAAAGCCCAACTAGAACTTAATCTGGCTACTGCCATAAAAGACAATAAAAAATGTTTCTATAAACACATTAGCAACAAAAGGAGGGCTAAGGAGAATCTCCATCCTTTATTGGATGCAGAGGGAAACATAGTGACAAAGGGTGAAAAAAAGGCTGAGGTACTTAATGCCTTCTTTGCCTTGGTCTTTAACAGTAAGACCAGGTATTCTTGGGGTACCCAGCCCCCTCAGCTGGAACACAGGGATGGGGAGCAGAATGAAGCCCCCATAATCCAAGGGGAAATGGTTAGCGACCTTCTACACCACTTAGACACTCACAAGTCTATGGGGCCGGATGGAATCCACCCAAGGGTACTGAGGGAGCTGGCGGAAGTGCTCACCAAGCTGCTTTCCATCATTTCTCAGCAGTCCTGACTAACCAGGGAGGTCCCAGTTGACTGGAGGTTAGCAAATGTGATGCCCATCTACAAGAAGGGCCGGAAGGAGGGTCTAGGGAACTACAGGCCTGTCAGTCTGACCTCGGTGCCAGGGAAGGTTATGGAGCAGATTGTCCTGAGTGCTATCACGTGGCATGTACAGGACAACCAGGTGATCAGGCCCAGTCAGCATGGGTTTATGAAAGGCAGGTCCTGCTTGACCGACCTGATCTCCTTCTATAGAAAGGTGACCTGCTTAGTGGATGAGGGAAAGGCTGTGGATGTTGTTTACCTGGACTTTAGTAAAGCCTTTGACACCATTTCCCACAGCATTGTCCTGGAGAAACTGGCTGCTCGTGGCTTGGACAGGCATACTCTTTGCTGGGTAAAAAACTGGCTGGATGGCAGGGCCCAAAGAGTTGTGGTGAGTGGAATTAAATCCAGTTGGTGGCCTGTCACCAGTGGTGTTCTCCAAGGCTCAGTACTGGGGCCAGTTCTGTTTAATATCTTTATCAATGATCTGGATGAGGGGATCAAGTGCACCCTCAGTAAGTTTACAGATGACACCAAGTTGGGCGGGAGTGTTGATCTGCTTGAGGGTAGAAAGGTTCTACAGAGGGATCTGGATAGGCTGGATCAATGGCCCGAGGCCAATTGTATGAGGTTTAACAAGGCCAAGTGCCAGGTCCTGCACTTGGGTCACAACAACCCCATGCAACGCTACAGGCTTGGGGAAGAGAGGCTGGAAAACTGCCTGGCAGAAAAGGAAAAAGCCGGTGGGGGTGTTGGTCGACAGCCAGCTGAATATGAGCTGGCAGCGTGCGCAGGCTTATATTGGCCAAGGACAATAGCATCCTAGCTTGTATTAGAAATAGTGTGGCCATCAGGACTAGGGAAGCAATCGTCCCCCTGTACTCAGCGCTGGTGAGGCCGCACCTCAAACACTGTGTTCAGTTTTGGACCCCTAACGACAAAAAGACATTGAGGTGCTGGAGTGTGCCCAAAGAAGGGCAACAAAGCTCGTGAAGGGTCTAGAGCACAAGTCCTATGAGGAGCGGCTGATGGAACTGGGGTTGTTTAGCCTGGAGAAAAGGAGGCAGAGGGGAGACCTTATCGCTCTCTACAACTACCTGAAAGGAGGTTGTAGCAAGGTGGGTATCAGTCTTTTCTCCCAAGTAACAAGCGATAGGACAAGAGGAAATGGCTTCAAGTTGCACCAAGGGAGGTTTAGATTGGATATTAAGAAAAATTTCTTCACTGAGAGGGTTGTCAAGCATTGGAACAGGCTGCCCAGGGAAGTGGTTGAGTCCCCATCCCTGGAGGTATATACAAGACATGTAGATGTGGTGCTTAGGGACATGGTTTAGTGGTGGACTTGGCAGTGCTAGGTTTACGGTTGAACTTGATGATCTTAAGGGTCTTTTCCAACCTAAATGACTCTATGATTTTGCCTTTGATCAAGGCCCTGTTATCCTCAACACGGCCTTGAATTTCTGTTTTTACTAAGCCACGAAAAATTAAAAATGGTAGCAACAGGATGAGAAAGGAGGGGAAGAGAACAAAACAAAACACGTGGCCTGATCTTGCAAGGGCTGTAATGCTTTCTGTCCCTACGCAGCTCCCAGGGACTGAAGGCCATTCCTCACCAGCTGGCACACACGCAGTACCATGTTGAACATGGCATTCTTCATCAGGCACTGAAGAATAAAAATGGACTAAAAAACTTTCTCTAAGTGACACGAGATATTGCTTAATAGCTGTGGTACAGGAGCAATCTCAATCATAGGTCGCTGGGTTGGTGAGGAGGTGCTCTGCTAGGTGCTGTAACCTCAATATGTGAGCAGAAGACAGAGGTGTTCTTTCTTCAGATAAGGGATCAATGCAGAGAGACTATGCAACTCACTCCACATGAGAAATTGTACAAGATCTGGGAACCGAACTCTAATTTGGTAATCTGTCACACCACAAGCCATTCCTGAACTTATGCACTGCTAGCAAGGTACATTATGTTTGTCTGCTCTTGACTCACAGTAGCTCTATTTTGCTGTCTTTATGAATCTTCCATGATTTTTATTATTTGCCATGCATAGATAATAATGGCTGTATTTAGTTGTGTGCATTTCAAAACATACCACAGTATTAGTAGCTGTTTTATTTTTGTAAGCTTTAAGCTAACTACAGGTCAGTTTAAGGCCATCTGCCTATATCCCTCTTTCTAGTTCGTTTATTTTACTTGCAGAGAGATTAAAAACAAAGTTAAGCAGTAGGTGAGCAGCGGTTCTGGACTCTGCAGCTGGTCATCTGCTGTGGATGGACTGACTGCTCATTTTTAATTTGCAGTAAAATGAGGGAGGCTGAATATCAGATTTCTCTCCTGTCCTACAGCTCATCAGCCAAACATGTTGCTGCTTCAGGTGCTAATCCTAGCTCGGCTGTGCTTAGCGTCTATCACCTTCGCACAGCAACAGTGAATTAGCTGCTCTTTGAGTGCTCATGTGCTTCCACCTATCTAAATTTCCTGCTCACTGTTGAAATAAACAACCTGGTTATTCACGTAGATAAACTGCTCATCAGTAGAAAATTCGGGTGTGAGACTTAGGGAGAAGATTTTATAGGCACTCCTCGTTCACAGGCTGTAAAGTCAGTCACACTTCAGTGTTAAGATGAAGCTCCATCCACAGCTGAACAGAAGGGCTGCGGAGCCCAGAAAAGCAGCTGCATTGCTCTGCCCAGTCAATGCAGTATCCACTTTACGACTTTCAAAAGCACATCAGGAACCCACATGCTTAAGCTGCTTCTTCAAGGTTAATTCTTTTTAATTTGAAAGGGATACACAGCAATTAATATATGAACTTCCACTTAAATAATTTATTTACTTACATGGAGCAGGAGTCCCCAGTTATAGAAAGCGAACAAAATCCAAAGGATGAATTTACAATTGGCCAAAAATCTACTTAAAAATCATTCACTATCTCTGTCCACATGCTCAGTCAGAACAGAATGTTGTTACCCTTTTGAGGCAGTAACTAGTACCTCATTACCTTATCAATGGAAATACTTGCTTTCCCAGACCAGATAATGGAAGAAAAGTGGAATTTGGTGGCTAACCAGTAATTCTCAAAAAAACTCACGGGAAGCTAGTCTTTGCCTTCCCTAAGGCAACATTCCCTTAATTTTTTTAGTATTCAGGATAATGAAATATCATTTTAAATAAGGGTTTAGGTCTCATCAGCTGCATGTGTTTAGCTATACCAAACCTCAATGATGCTAGGAAACATTCTTCTCATTGTTTGTCATCTTCAGGTTCCTCAGTCTTTTAAACAAATTCAACAGTGTGTTAATGCACCAAAAAAAAAAGTGTTTACCAATACACTAAGGCTGTTACAAATATTAAATACACCTGCTGTTAATGTTATCCTTTTGTGAATTATAATAGAATCCAGCAGAACTTGCTCTAAAAATACAGAAAATTCAGAAGAGAATGTATCCTAATAGGTATATTTTATTCATCCTATAGAAACATACTGGCAGTGATGTAATTAGATTGTGTGAAGTTTCCATAGAACAATTATAATTTTCTCTTAAATTTTTCTTCTGTTATATATAACCTTTTCATAAAATAATGCAAAAGGTAACTTTTAACTGTAAAGAATTAAGAAAATTTTGAAGATAATGAAAACATTGGTCATCCTGTGAAACTGGTTGCTAATGTATAGCCATAGATAATGATGTTTGGCTGGGAGGGGGAGAGCATGGGGAGAGAATTTACTGTTCACAAATTTACTTACTTGTGAAATGAGTGGATTTCTCATCCTCCTGAGGAAGCCCAGAGAGGCATAGGTGAAAAATACTACATAAATACTGGGCAAACACCATTACTAGATTTACTACGGTAACTCCAATGTCAATTAAATGGAGATAAGCTTGTTCCAAAATAGTGTATTTAAATGAAAAGCCTAGACCATTCAACAGTACAAAATAGAGAAACACATGTCAGCGCTGATACAAGATCTAGCTTTTTGCTTAAATTGACTTCTGATTAAAAAAGTTAGAGAAAAAATGCTTCTCAAGTGGGATGAATGATCTATCATGGCAACCCTGAGAACAAAAGTTGGCACAGTTAGTGCACACAGAAATCTGAAACCACTACTTTAAATTCATTTTGCCAAGTTTTAACTAAGTAGATGCAAAAAACTGTTCCTTTCATTTTCAGTGCCAGGTATTTTGTCTTTACTCTGTTGATTTTAATAGCTCGCTCAGAAGCTTCGAAATGAATGTTTCTTCCATCATCAATTTAGAACTTTTCCGTTTGCCAACTATGTATGTTTTTTCTACTGTGTGTTTTCAATGAAGCTGAAATTAATATGGTTCCCTCTTATTTTCTATCCAAGTGCCAGGGAGCATGGGGCAAGCTATGCTTTCATCTCCATCCTTGAGACAGAGCCAGGTCCAGCATCACATGACCACAACAACACTCTTTTCTTTCCCTCTCTCCCACAATCTTCCAAAAAAGGCAATTTTTGGACTCACGCTTGTCTAAAGACTACCTGGAAAGACCAGCTCTGCAGGGGTCCTCCAGCATTCTGCAGGGGAGGGCAATTCCTATGGCCATCATCTCCACCAGTTCAACTGCTGTTCTTCCAATACAGAGCCCCCACTTTGAGCAGATATGGCCCCAACAGCCTCTTTTTCCTACCAGATGTAGACATTTACTTCTTTATAGCTTATGGAACTATTATAGCAATCCTCGCCTTTGAACAGCGGACTGAAGCAAATGCAAATGTGGCTAAACATTACTGTCAGAAAGCCTTATTCATGTGACTATGGCCAAAAGCAGTTGTGTAAATTCCTCCCTTTATTTTTTCAGGAATGTTTAGGGATATTTTTTTGCCAGTAGCTACCCAATCATTAGAGCTGATGAGAACTGCATCAGAAAAACACCTACAAAGACAAGACCCATAAATGAAGCAAGTGTTCTTTAAGCAATCATCCAGTGCAACACACTTCATTAGGAGGTTGCAGCATACACTGCTGGCCATTTTATGTATTTAGATTACAGATCATATGGATTTCCAATTCATAAAGAAACTAATGCCAGGAAAGCATCTTATATTTTAATGTTTTGCACTGGGAAATTAAGAGCAGAAGCCAAGAACATAAGACCTCTGATGTCTGTGAATCAACAGTGGTCCATGGACCAGTACAGACAAAACCAGAAGTAATTTCCATCTCATTTTTTTTAAAGCAGCAGTATTCTTAAATTAATTCTAGTAGCCCTTAATTATCTTGCACAGTGAAATGATGTCTAACTTCTCGCAATCACAGTGCTAGAAGCATTGCTGATTTAACTGATGCTGCAATGATTTTCAGATTTGATCACAGTATATCCACAAAATAGATAAGCTTTAGATTCCTGCATGATTCTGTCACTTCTTTCAGCTGCAACTGGGAGTGACCTTTTTGTCAGGTAGTCTGATGGGTGCCTTGCAGACCTGCAGACCTCTTGGCTGAGAGGGCTCGGTTTGCCCCCTACCATAAGAGCACTCCAAAGAAATAGCCCCGAGAAGACCATGGGGAAAATGTGTGAGCCACCGCCTGTGCCTTGAGCCAGCATGGGTATGAATACAGAGCACATGCCATGGAGCAGCGCTCTCTGCTGAGGTTCAGAAGAGTGCCCTTGGCTTACGTACTGATCTGAAACTTTAATCTCCCCGTGGAACACTTTAATCAGAAACCATTTTCATAATTTGTAAACACTGCCAAATGTTTGATTTCAGGCTGTTTCAGTGATCAAACCTTCTGGTGGAAAATAAAATAAATAACAATCAAACCATCAGACAAAGAAAGTAGTTATAAATAATTAAATATGCTGTACTGACAAATACTATTCCCACCTGGATGCTGTGCTTCCAAGATGCAAAGCACAGTTTTCCTAATTAGGAAAAAAAAAAAAAAAGATCCTGTATGACAGAACAAGTCAGATCAGAAACCTGGAGTTAGGACTGATTGTCTTATGGGTGAAGATTAGTGCCTGGGAATCCATTTCCTATTCCTGAATCTACCGTACCTGCACCAGCTTGGGCACAGCAGTTAATCTCCGTGCCTCACTTTCCCGTTCTATAAAAGAAAACGAGGGATAATAAACTTGACTTCCCTCACCACAGGAAGCTAAATTAGTGAAGTACAGCAATGTGCACTAAGATCCTCAAAATGAAGGGGGCCAAAGATACACAAAGTTTTATTTCCACATGGAAAAGATTGTTATAGAGCCACCTCCTACACTGTGTTAATGAGAGATAGATGGTTTAAAAGCACCCATTTATTTTCTTTTTGCCTATTTTTTGATAATGTCTAGGTGGTGCTTTTATTTCCAGGAGCTCATAAGACTTTCTGAGGTCTCCAATAATAGGGATGTCTTTAAGATGAACTCTCAGCTCAGGCACATTTTAGGCACTTGTCTCATACCGGCTTTAAAGGATACCTCAGAATGAAAAACAATCCCAGATTTCCTGGAATGCTAGTACTTAGAGTTCATTGCACACCACTGTGAGCACCCCTATCATCAGAGACACACTGATGGAGCCAGCTAAACCAAACTAGCTAATGATAATAACAATAAAATAATCCATGAGAAAATTTCACCAACAAGACATCACAGGTAATAAAGTGATTCCTCCAGTGCGGTAAGCTAGGCCAAAGAAACAGGAGGATGACAAAAGAAAATGAAGAAAGGAAAACAAATTCAAGGGCGATAACTATAGGACCCCAGTGGGCTTGTTATGTGAATAGACTGCAGGTAACCACATCCTGCCGCTGTGATGCTTCATAAATTCTGTCATCTTGTTAAGAGGCTGAAGACTACTGACCTCACTTCCTCCACTAATAAGACTGCGCTGCTTTGTACCCAGACTTTTATTATGCTTATGAAATTTGAACCATTGTGTGAGCCTTCTTCCTTCCTGCACCAGTGATTACTGCCTCCCAAATTACAGAAGAACAAATGGGAAATGGAAACTCCTCTCCCTCTCTTGTTCAACAGCCCCTTCTTTCCCTCTTCCTAACCCTCTGCAAAATAATTCTCAGGCTCTCAGGACCAGCGATGCTAAGGCTTGCTTGGTTTTGTTTCTGAATATATTACAAGTAATAATAGTAATAAACCAAGAAATCTGAGTAGATTTTATGATGTTCACATATAGGTGTGACATTTATACGTGCAAGAAAGACCTTCATGCATTATAAAGCCTGTCCGGGCAACATTCAGTCATTTTGTCCACTGAGAACACATAGCGAGGGTCAGAGAGCTGAAGAGAGAGCAACCACGTGAGGTGTTTTGGAGGTACTCTCCAAGCACAAAGACTACACAGGCTGTATACTCAACAGCTCTCCTTACTGCAGCTCAAAATAGGAGAAAACAGTTACTCCTCTTAGCACTTTTGAAGAGCAAAATATGCAAAGGCAGCCGAGACCACGTCCAGCCCAGCTGGCTATGGCCGCTCATGATCATGAAAATCCAAGAGAAGGGCAGGCCTGTGACTTGTCCTGTCCATATTTTGTAACCTTTTCTTCCCAATCTAAAAAGGCACAACATGAATCAAGGCAGAGTCACCCCTTCCTTACACATGACACGGCAAAAATGTGTTCACACCATAAAAAACACAGAAGGCTTGTCCATCAGCTGCTACAGTTTTGAGTGTTCATTCATGTTAAGTGTGCACCAAGGATGTACCTTTAAAATTTTACACTAGGCAATGTAAAAAAAGGACCAATTATTATTTCCTTTGCCTATGAGACTATTTACCTTCACAGTAATCACTGGCACTGGGAAAAAAAAAAGCCCTCATAGACCCCTCCTTTTCCCTCAGACAACCTCTTGTCCTTAAAAGCTATAAACCTACCAATGGTCACCTCTTGCAGCTAGTGAACTACGTTACAGATGCACTTGCTGACTACCCCGACCTTTAGTACCTCAAAGCAAAAATGCTGCAAATAAAAATATACAAATCAACATGGCTGATATAGGACAAACTCTTCTCCGAGTTTCACAGAGCAATGAGAGCAGTGTCACTGAATTTACGCTTCTGAAACCAAGACGAAAACGTGGCCTTTACTTAGTTCTAAGAGCTTTTTGTCTTGTGGATCTGATTTTCTCTTTGCTTCAGTTGTGCCACTAACACTGTGCTCGGTACTTGCTTTGCCGCCCCTAATAGGTAACACAGCAGACGTCTGCTGTCTAGGCTCACTGTCCTTTCCAATAACGAGGGTACGCAAACTCTTAATAGTGTACACAGCAATAAAGCTTGAAATAAAACAGTAAAAACCAAAACAGAATACCATTAAAAGTCCGAAAATCCTGGTTTCTTGCTGGCTTTCTCATAGCTCCTGCATGGGATCATATTTCACCTTTACTATGTTGTTGCTCTTTTTAAGCAAAAGCAGCTTATATTCAACAATTTCATTATCTTCTTTTCTACATTACATAAGACCACATTAGGAGCCCGCTGTGTGTTTTCGGGCAGACCCAATCTGTTCTGCCTTGCACAGTCCAGGCATTACCTTCCAAAATGGCCCCGCCGAGCCTTAGGCACCACCAGCAGCTGCTCCACACGACTCTTTGTGCCAGGGACACTGCACTGCGCGCAGGGCACTTAGGAAGAGGATGCCAAGCTGCTGTTTATTTATGTCACCCTCCAAAGCCCCAAAGATACCACAGGCGTTTATGAATTGCATGTATAAGCTGTTTTATTGCTGTATTTCTTTTAACCCCATCCTGCCCCAATTGTCCATTTCTTCCATCCTCTCTCTTTCTCTCTTTTTCAAGACTACCTTCAGTTTTGTGTGGTCTTGCATGCAAAATGCACATTTATTCTTCTTGGACTATGTATTCAAAAAAAGGAAGAAAGAAAGAAGGAAGAGAGAAAGAAAGAAAGAAACAAGGAAGGAAAGAAGGAAGAAAGTAACACAGAATAGTAAAAATCCAGAGTCAAATGTGAGTGGCACAGCTATAATTCTTTATGAAGCAGCAGGTAAGATTGATTGTCAAGGGTCAAAAGGCTAGGTCAAACTCCGCTCATTCGTCAGCTGAATGTCATTTTTGTTTTCCCTGTCACCAGATAGCTTTAAAAAAAATTGCAACTCCTTCCTCATTATCTGGGACTTGGCTCCTTTCCTGCCATCCAGTATTAATGAAACTGTGCTTCAAGCCTGGCCTTCATCTTTGAGGTTCTTCTTCATGTACTTCTTCCCTTTCTTAAGTACTACAGAGTGAGAACAATTTTAAAGATCGCTTTCTCGCACAGAGAAGTTGGAAAATTGCCACTACAGTGAGAATGATTTGAAAACATACATGCAGTATAAACGTCTGAATGAACAAAAATGTAATTAAATCATAGCAGGTCCAAAGCCCACACAGCGATGTAATTGAATCATGGTTAAATCCGTGCACCTCATATGGAATCCTTAAAAAACCAACACAATACAATATTTTGAAATCATTTATGAGGAGAAAAAAACCCTTTTTGTTATAATTACAAGCTGTGCACCACTGGAATAATGCTAATACTGAAATTATCCATTGATTTACTGTGAATATGATTTATATATGCCTCATTCAGATAAAAACATAGCCAATAATTCCCTTAAAAAGAACTAAACGTCTAAATTAATTGAAGTTAAATTACACCTATGTGGTGAAGTTTCAGCTGGCCTGAAATGGGATGCCATTTCAAGCCAGCAGTTGGTGACCCAAAGGATGCGTCCTCAAACAAAACCATTTTGTGTCAAAGGTAAGTTTAGGTGCAATTATCCTCTTATGCATTTATATAAAGGCAATACTCTTGTGTTTATTGAGTGCTTTTCACAAAGGGATCTCAGAGTAAATTACACAAATAATTAAACCTCATCTAAAGCCTTTCCATATGAGGACCGCCTCTGTGCAGAATCAGGAACCCTTTGGTGACAGAATGAGAGGATTTACTAAATTAATTTTCATTAAACACATTGCTGCACAGGGTGATTTAAGTATGTTGACTAATTGACATAATACCTCCTTTTAGCTAGAAAAACGACCTTTTGAAATATTTATATACTTTTTGCTACTCTTGGGCATAAATATCCTGAAATCCTGTGCTAAATCTGTATGGAATAACATTTCACACTAGTCTAGTTTCCCTGCACAAGCAAACGTGGTGAATTCAGTCAAACTATCTGCATGAACGGCATCTCAGACAGGAAATTCAGAATGTTTTGCAAAAACAAATCAGTTTTAACTGTGAAGAGAACATTAAAATAAATGACAACTCAAACACAAAGAAAAGTTTCTGATTTCAAAATACTTAGTGGACTATCCACCTACGACTTGGGAGAGCTATTTCAAGGCCTGGCTGCTGCAGGAACACAAGCTAGTCTCTGTTTGCTTCCAACCACAGGTGGAAGATAATACCCATTAAAAATGTACAGAATACAGCTCATAGAGTAGTGGATCACAAAATTATTTAAAATAGAGACAAGAAGTTCACAAACTGACAGTAATTAGTTAATCCAAAACTTGAGAGTACCTGGCTCTCCGGTGATATTTGACAGCAATGGTGGAGTTCAGAATGGACCAGTTTTGGGAACTACTGACATTTTTTGACCTGACTGGGTTCTCAGGGCATAAAAAATATGATGTGCTTCCAAAATGTTAGCCAAACAACTCAGTTTTGACTAACTCTCAAAGAAGATAAAATTAGAGGAAATTTCAACAAGAGAAAAGAAGCAAAGTGAAGGGAAGTGAAGAGAAAAACCATTCTTATTGCAAAACTAAGTTTTCCTTCAGGATGCTTTGCTGTACTCCAAATTTCCAGTGGCAACAAAATTTGAATTTTCAACTTTGAGGTTGGATGAGGATGACAACAATTAAAATTTGAATAGAGGGCTTGTCATTAAAATAATTTTGCTTATAGCACTGTGTTTGACCATACACTGCTTTTCTAGCCATGTTACAGTGTGGACAGCCTTATGCGTGTGTGCTGCAGTGTATCAGTTTAAAACCGGGAGTGACTCTACATCACTAATGTGGGAAGCAGCACTGTGGGATCAGGCCAGGTGCATGGATAAAAGTAATGGGAAAACAGAGTTGGGCACTGTCTAGGAGAGCCTTTTTTTGTTACGTAAAATGACTGATTATGAGATCCCAGCTGGGTTTTGCATGGGGCCTTGTTCACTAAAATATTAATAGATGACATTTAGCTGAACAGTACAACAGAACCATGATACTGTGCTGAGAACTGCCACCATAAATGCATTTTACTTCCTCGAATGAATACTAATTCATAGCAGGCTGCTGCCAAACTGCCACACTTTCTCCTGATGAGCTGCAGCCTTCTCTACTACCCACAGCTCTTAGGAATTGCACAGTTCAGTTTTTTGGTCACATCTAGCACAGAAATTAGCTGAGGAGGCAGTGAGTCCTTCTCTGTGGCTCAGGTGGGAGCGGGGAGAACTGAGAAACCCCTGTGGATATAACACAGGCAGCTGCTTTCTTCAATAGACTGGAAGTGACGCAGATTGTCAAGCACTACTTCCAGCTGTGCTGAAACCCAAAGTTTCAGCTCTGTAAGTGCCACTCAGCATTGCTCCCTCAATTAGCTGAGGAACATTTGTTAATTACATGGAACCCAATGACAAATGCTAAATTTTTAGTTAAGGAGAGAAGATGGTATGTGAGCCTTCATGGCTGCTGAAAGTCAGTTAGTTCACCCATACTACACTTTGCTTCTTTTTTCCTACTCTGACTAGCCCCTTTGCTCCCTCCTTTCTCAAAAAATCACCTTTTTCATTTCCTTTTTGTTTCCCATATTTTTTCCCTCTGTTTCCTTTCATTCTGTGACTCCTCAGGGTTCCCTGTATGGATTTGCTGTAGACCATCAGATGGCATCTTTACAACTCTCATTGCATGAAACAGAATCATATGAGTGAAAAGCAGTTGAATTCCTCTCAATTTTGGCAACAGCAGTTTGAAAGCTGCCCGCTGAGATGAATTTTTGAAAAATTTCTATGCTATTTTCCATGTTATTGAGGGCTTCAGTTTTACAGGGAGACAATGAGCTAAATTTTGCTTTCATCTGCCTGAGGACTCTTCCATGCTTTTTGGCCTTTCAATTGTTTTATAATTAATACAGAAGGAGAAAACTGTAGTAAGCTGCTCTATCCTTGAATAGGATATTAGTAGCACTTTGTTCTCACCATTGCTTTAATCAGACATTAGTGATGCTTCTACTGCAAGCTGACCCTACCTGCCTGGTTCTTCCATGTTATTTTTAACACTGATGCTCATGTAACCATTTCTAAGCAGACTTTTCCTCACAGAACTTTGCCCTCTCACCTCCGCTTTCTTTCTTTTGCTGTTTTCTGCAGTATTATGATCAGTTGCTAACAGCCTTGTTATTGCGACATGAACACCACTTCTCTGATTGACTTCATTCTTCTACTTAGCTGTGTGTCACCTCTACGCATTTTGCAGATCCACATAATACAAAATACCATCCCTTTTCCCTGTCATCAGAGTCTTACACTGAGCCTGTTTTCCTAAGTTGTGGAGTACCTTTTCACTCCATCTGCATATGGCACCTCATCTCCAACCCCCCTTCCTAACTCACATCTGATGTGTTTTTCTGCTTTCAGAATTTTTTGAGGTTTTGAACCTTAATGGACTGACATTTCTATTCTTTCCTGACTCCGTATTCAGTTCTTTAAGGTTTACATTTTCTTCATGAAATTTACATAAACCTGTCACTCCAGCATTTTTACAGCTCTCTCCAGTCATTACTTGGGCCTGATACTATCTTTATGTCTTCTGTCTAATACCCCATGATGAACCCCAGGTTTATGGTGAAACAGCATAAAATGTCTTACATGTTCTGATCATGCTGATTTATCTCTTTCAATACCTCACTTCCTTCTGTGGTTGTGCTTTAGGAATTCTCAAGACAGTCCTAAAATTCTACATCAAGAATTCTGCAAATGAATCCAGAACTGGATTTTTCTAAAAAATCAAGGGACCAACAAGCATGGACTTTGCAAGACAGAAGGGCAGGCTTTATAAAGCTATACTGAGAGCCATTAAAATAAACCTGTGATGCGAGCAGAAAGCAGTATAGGGCTATTATTTGTTTGGCATCAAAAGGGGCCCAAAGTATGCAAACCCAACAAAATGAGCTTTGATAGCAATATGGTCCCTGAAAATAAGGGGTTTAACAGCCTCGCTTCTAAGCTTAGCTTTGGCAAAAGCTCTGTGCATATAAAACAACAGCTGGCAAACTCAGAGCTCTTCCCCCAGCTGCATAGCAAAAAACAGTATACAAAAATTAAAAGATCAAAAAGGCAAACAAGGGTTCTTCCTTCTTCAACTTATTGCTGCTTCTAAGATTTTCCTGTTGGAAAGCGACTTCTACCTATGTGTGAGAGAAAAAGAAGCTCTTTCTTGCAGCTGCAGGATGTGGGGTAGTGAACAATAGGGCAGAGGACTATA
>VYZW01023056.1:0-17523 GCA_013401315.1 Balaeniceps rex
TATATATACTTTATATATATGCTTTTATTAAACTGCTATTAGGGAACTGATCCTCCAGTAAGACTCAGACATTCACAGCAGTAGAACTTTCTACAACCATTTAGGGCTAAACTGAAGTCAGTGAAATTTTGTATAGCTGCAAAAATATATACATAAATTTACCTTAACAGAGCTGGGTCTTTGTACTACAAAAGACTTATAAACTACTCATCTGTAAATGCTCTGCAAATGCAGTTCTATGAATTCGAGTAGTTAAGTGCACATATAAATTATTTTAGATCATTATATACTTATGTGTGAGACTGCTGGGTTTCTGTATGACCATGGTGAAGCCTGTGTAGCACTGAGATTTTTGATTTCTGATTCTTGTGTTACTGCTTTTTCCTAGACCATATATGCTATTTTGAAAACTCATTATATAGCTTTATCTCTTCCACATCATTTATTTCATGAAATATAGCAAGCCCACTCCTTTTAACTGATTTTGTCTCTTCTGCGTTTGGATAACAAGGTTATTGTGATACAGTGTAGGAAAACAGGGTTTTGAGCTAACCAGCCATACTTATATTGTGCCATGTATTTTATCCGGATTAATAAATAGTCCATTATGTCTGTATTGCAAAGGACGTTCCTAATAGGCAAAACTTCTCTTTGGGATTTCCCAGATAGAAACATGTGCTGCTGGTCATGAATGCCTAGGAGGTGCATTGAAGTGAGGTAACGAGGACACACACAGTGTGTCCATTTTGTCCAGATACCTACTAACTGCAGACAGTTGGTTAATGTCTTCTTTCTTTCTACCAGACAAAATTTCTGATAGAAAAATTGGATACCTCCATGCCCTCTGGATGTATGGTAGGCTAAGTTAATATGCATTATGTTTTGCTCCAATGTGTAATTGGCTGCATGGAGAAGTGCACAAGATAAATAATTTTTCTCTAAGTCTGGAAAGAAAAGCATGGTTTTAAAGGAGAGAACAGTAAATAATGATTGCTGCATACAGTGACCTTTAATTATAATATCTCATTCTAATGTGCATGTCATTATAGTTACAGTGGTTCACAACAAGGCAGAGCTTTCATGTAGTTTCTAAAAGGAAGATCTTACTTTCTGTAACTCCTTTAATGCCAGGCTTTTGAAGTGTTTCTCAAGCTTTTTTCTTCAGCCTGGGGTAAAGAACAGTGTTATTGTTCTGGGCTGCTGCTGGGGGCTGTTTGCTCCCAACTGTTGCAACTTCAAACTGGTGTTGTAATAGATGCATTTACACTATGTCAGGTTAGCCTGGCAGGCTGTCCACTTTTAAGACAGGTCTCGCTCTAAGAAGGTATTTAAAGACTTTATTTAAAGACCTTGCACAGGATCTGAAAGCCAGAGCATATGTGAGATCCTGGGTGAAAAGTCATTTGACGTTCCTGCATGCTGCTCTAGTTAAAACTTTAGTCATCTTTGGTGGTAGTCCAGCAGTAGAATCTTGTTAACACCTGCTTTGCTGGAGCTCATCATTACTGAAGGAAACTGGGCACAACCGTTCAAGCAGCCTGGCCTGAATAAACAAATATACAGATAAGCCTGTTGTAATCTGGTGGTGCATCATGAATCCAGCTGGTTTCCAAAAGTGCACATGAATTTAGCCACAGATAGACACCATCTCTGAGGAGTAAGGTAGAGTTTCAATGTGTTTCTTTCTCACTCTCTCTCCTTTTTAAAGATATGATTGTCTCTTAATAAAATATGAAAGGTCTTTCCTAATATCCAGCAAACATCAGCACATCTGACATTGTGTCTCTGAGGCATGTGAAGTCACTGTCTGTCTAGTTCCCCTCTGCCTGTATTTTTGTCTGCAGGTTTGCTTGGGGAAATGCTCAGAATATAAGGGCGTGTATAGCTTTTCCCAAAGCAAGTGGAGTCCTCAGGAGTTACAGTGGGCTTTTACATAAACCAATAGTAGCTTATTGAGTCACTTAGGAAGTAATTTATTAAAAAAAATTCTTAATTGAGTGTGAAACAGGTGTGCACCTACTTGAAGCAAGAGGTAAAATGCAGACTGTGGGAATTTGGCATGTTGAAGAACAGTGTTGGAGAAATTATTTATTTTTTCTATTTTTCTTTTTTTTAATTCATAACTAAAACATTTTTCATTTCTTTTTTTCTTTCATCATCATTCATTATTTATATTCAAGTGGCATAGATAGGTTTCAGCTGAATTGGAGCATTGTCATATGGTGCTTATATGATATGGTTGCCTCAGCTCTAAGCAGGAAGGAAAGCTGGAAAGGGTAAGCTAGAAGTGTCTCTTCCTCTTTTGAGGATACCATTAAACTCTGCATGTTGGCTTTTTTGGTACAAAGAAAATACACTTTTGCCCTTCTAGTTCATGCTGCCAAGTGCCCAAGTTACAGATAATGAATCTAGATTAAGAGTTAGTTAAGCCTTTCAGAAAGGAGTTTTTGACTCCAACTCATCCTCTCCACAGAACTTCTCGTTCGTCTTTCTTGCTTGAAGTTGGATCTGACTACCAAGCTATGGCATAAGAGGAAACTAGATTTTTTTTGTGCTTTAATTGTTATATTTTATTTCATTTCTATAGTCAGATAGAAAGTGTTAAAGCAATGCCATATTTTACTGAGTGCTGTTTTGTTAATGCAAATATCTTAAGAGTCTGCAGTCGAGGTGTTTGACAGCCTTATTTTATGGCTTAATTGTTAAGACTAGGAAGAGGCATAGCATGAAATACTGTTTGCTACTGTAATGAATAACCTATGAGGAGGGAAGCAAAGTCTGGTGAAAGGTAAAGGCAGGATACATTACAACAGTTAGTGGCATACTATGTTTTGAGCAAACAACATAAGAGTGGGGCAGAATGCAAAGCCAGCATGATATGCACCGGCTGGAGCAGCAAGACATCAGCACAGGCTGAGCCTGCAGCTCTGCAAGGGTCCAGCCTGCTTCCAGCCACAGCACCAGAGAGAGGATGGTTACTTCTTCCAGCTGTGCCTTAATTGTTTTCCAATGGATTCCATCATTGCTGCTTTTCACTAAATCCTTGGAAACAGTTTGTACTGAGATTCAAAAGTAAAAGTGATAAAAGAAGTGAACTGAAGGTGAAATCCAACCCTGCTGCCATCATGTGTAGGTGATACAAGGCTACAACATCTTTTGGCTTGCATCTTACATCTTTGGCGTGTGAAGGCAGGCTCAAATGTTCTGTTGAAGTATGCATCTTTTTCTTTCTCTGCTATACTCACGTTTGTGCAAAGGTAGCAGGCATGCCAGTGTTTTTCACAGCTCCTTGGGAGATAGATACACTACAATGGAAGGAGATAGGCCCCTTATCTTCTCCTGTGCATGGAGAACATTAATGAAAAGAGAACAAAAAATGGATGCAAGCAGTTTTGTGATCTCATTTTTTCCTACCGACTCTCCTACACCAGAGTGAGACAAAACAGCCTGTTTTTTCTTTCCCTATTAATTCCTACTTCATACATAGGGTTTTTATAGGTTGGTCTCATTGTAAAGACTGAGTCCTTTATATTTTGCTTTACCATTTTACCAAGCACCTTGGCTTTACTTTCCCCTACTTTTAGAAAATGAGAAAGCTGAGAACATCACAATTTTCTAGCTCCAGTTTATTGGTTGTTTGGAGAAAGCAGTATAGTTCTATGGAGAAAAAAAGGTCTTTCTTCTTTTTTGCTTCTCTTTGATGGGAAATTGTTATAGGCCACTGAGAAGCTTTTCGGTACCAAAAAACTGATGTTAGTTTAATGGTTTAATATGCCTTTTCCTTGAAAAAAAAGTTGAATTTATAAAGCACTGTTTTTTCCAGACTTGAATCTTCTGATTTTGGGAGTTACCCGTAATAAATGGCTAAACAGAATGTTGTTATGAAGAGAGACAACTACAGGTGCATGAAAAAACCAGTGCAGTGTTTGTCAGAAAATATGAATGCTCTAGCATTCTCTAACAGTCACATTCATCAAAGTCCTTTGTCTACGATAACATCAGTTCTATGTCTAATTCCTCCCATTGGCAGTACATTTAGTAGCAGGTTTTCATGTTCAATGAAAGCTCTTGAAAATGAAATTGGTTTCCTGCAGGACATTCATTACAATGATGTAAATCCAGATCAATTAAACTGAAGTTGATGATGCTACTCCAGATTTACATATTTGTAATGGACAATACAACCTGGCTCCGTATGCGTATGAAATCCCAGCTAATGTAAAACTGGCATGGAAGAGAACAACTTTTAATGTGACCTTTTATAAATTTTCTCAGAAGTTTTTTGTTAAAGGAACAAGTGCACATTGGTCAAGTATCAGACAGTGGTGCTGTTGATTCCAGATTGCATGTGTATTACTCACAGATCCGGCTGTTTATCCTCATTCACACTCACCTTTGGAGTCATTGGTCCCTCATACTGAAACAGAAGCAGTTGTACCTGGAGGGGATGCAGGACTTTGTCCAACTTGGTTTTAGTGCCTGGACATCTGTTCAGACAAGAGAGAAAGCTATCAAGTGCATCTGCAATCAGTGAGGTAAGGTGTATGAAATTACTACTTCCCTTCTTGTTTACAGCCAAGAAAGTTTTATAACTCAACAGCCTGGGAACCCAAGTCTGTACCTTTCAGGCAAATTCCTGTTGACCTCAACCAGGGTTTGTTCCTGACAGATACTTTCAAGGCTGGGCCTTGTTACAATGAATATCTTCAATCCCTAACTCTTGCTTTTGTGTTTTGGGTTCTTTTTTCTTAGGAAGGAAATTGAATTTGTGTTGAAGTCCTACCAGGTCAAATGGTTCACTGCAACTTTTTCTTCTCCTTCTGTTATCACATATGCAGCTCCTCTACCAACTAGAAAAAGACTGAGAGCAAATCTTGCTCTTGGAAGATTAAATACTATTTGATGGTAAATTGAGCAAGATATAATGGGGCAACAATAATTGCTACCTACTGCAATTATGTTTAGTCTTAATATTATTTACAGCTAATGAACTGTCATTTTTTTGTTTTTCAGATGCAGCGGTTGAAGAACTGATCCTCAGAAGTAATCTGTGATGAATGGCTGGATAATTGGCCACTTTCTACACGTCACATTCCTCCAAAACTGTATTGTTATTCAAGAAGTTGATAATCCTGAAATGTTACCTCTAATTTTTTCTTCTGGTATTGAATTCTTTTCTATATACCAAGTCAGCTGCTGAAGAAAGGGAGGAAAGAAGTCAAAGGTTTTTTTTTCTTTTTTTCTTTATATTGACTTTCATGATAACATATTACTGAGGTTTTAAAATAAATATAATTTTTTTAGTTGTCTTACAGACATCTCACTTTCTAATCTTGTTTTTTATTGAATGAATGCCAGTAGTCAAATGTCTTGCTGAACACTTGGTACACCTTCAAACTGTGCTTTTGTGTGCCCTCCATTTTCCCTCTATAGCAATTGGTGGGAATAATTAGGTACACTAGAACACTGAATGCTTTTTTTGGATACTTACTTATTCAAGTAACTGGATTTGCAAGGTGATGTGGGAGAAAGGAATAGGTCAATTTTTTAATAGAGGAAGGAAGGAGAATTAGAATTCAACTTTAAAACTATTTAACTATTTTGTTCTCTTTCATCTTTCTTTTTGTTGCTAGTCTTTTAACCCTCCTTTTGCTGCTTCAGCTTTTTCTGTTAATTCTCCTCTGTTCTCCTCTATTTGCTTCCAAAGATTCCTACGAAGACCTGTCTGAAATTTTGGTTTTAGGAACAAAATAGTAGATGTGGATAATAATATCAATTACCAGAAAAGAGGACTGTAAAGAATCACCTGAATTACTGAGTCCAGTCTTCTGGAATTGGCAACCTAGTTAATAAACATTTACTTCAAGAGGATCTGCAACAGTCAGCTCACTAAACGTCACAATATCCATGAAGGTCTGATTAATAACCTTCAGCCTTATAGGAAACAACAATGGTGCAGCTGTAATATGCCACAGGAAAAAAGTGAGGTACTAGAATCATCATTGATATCCTAGATCCCTGCATCAACAAGGGATTTGCTAGGTGGATTTCTCAGATGGTCTTTAGCAGTATCTTATTCCCCGCAGAACAGGGAGCAAAAAAGAACAACCTCCAATAATCCCTATCAGTCTGCTTGAGGTTTTATCTGTCATATGTCTCATCAGAACATCCTGCCTTATATTTCGCCTCTAACAGTGACTGATCTTGAATACTTCAAAGAAACAATTAAAAAAGCAGCATCTACATTAGTTCTTGAGGCAGGGAGGGGATGGTGATGTAGGTAAGCATTGAAAGCTGTGAAATGTGTGTTATGTTTATTAAACATGGTCAAATGACAGCAATCAAATAGTTTTGCAAAACGCGTGGTAACAAATAAGCCACTGACTCTTACAAATATTACAGAACAGTATTCTTGCGCAATCAGCAAAAGATCCTGGAAACCAGTATTTGAGGACTGTGTAAACAATATTTACTTTTCACTGTGAACTGATGAAAGAGTATGAAAACATGAGCAAGTATGAAAATATGCAGCCAAAGATAGGGGTCTGTAACTGGTGTAAGTTTTGATTTCACCCATGTAAGTGTGACATATCATGAAACATTTTAATACTGGATGAATTCCATTTGCATCTGTAGAGTTTTCACTAAGCTGCTGTTTCTTGGAGCTCACAGTGTTTCTATGAAATACCGCAGCTGTTCCTTGGATCTTGGCATAGTACAACTGAATATTTCCCATATCAAGGCTTCTTCTCATCAGCTGCTGTGGTCACAGATTGTCATTCTCGGTGTCCCTTCACACCTATTCAGTCTGTGTTTTCTTAACTCTTCTCATTATGAATGAGCTACTCCCCAGATCTGATGGGTAATGATACATGCTGTTCTCTTTATATGCATACATACACACACACACACTTTTTTTTAAAAAAAAAATCTCTCTCTATATATAGATATTTATTTATTTATTTATTCTTTTTTTCTCCTTGTCTGATGAGAACAATCATATCCAGTGGCAATGACCCAAAGTTGGTGGAATCATACAGATGAATCAGGAGCATACGAAGAGCTCACATCTCTTGTTGAGGCACCTGCAATGACACACACCTAACCTTTGTGTACAGGTGCTCCAGTAGACAGGAGTGTGTGGTTGTCTTTCATGTGCATTTTAATTAAAATCAGGATGATATTTTGTATGTTGCTTCTGACTCCATTTTATATTTGGGTAGAGGTCATGAAGTAATGTGTTCCCTCCTCTTGTGTTTCCCATGGCATTTGGGAATGGTCTGACTCCATCAGGAAGATCCCTTGCAAAACTATTCAGAATTTCTGCCCTGTACCTTCTGCCACTGAGCTCCTGGGCTGTGCGGTCTTAGGATGGATAAAAGAATCTGCATGAAAAACAGGGAAAGGTAAGCTGATTTCCTTAGGGGTTACCATGAATGGCCCCAGTATGGTCTGTCCTCAGTCCTCAACGTTGTATTATGAGCTCTATATCAGCTCTCAAAAAGACACATGGATATTTTTTGGGCCTTTTGTACTGAATCAGTGATATATAAGGTTTTTTGGACCCCCTCTGAATGCATGTGTCTTTGTCTCACTTTGTACAGTTAGTCATATGCTCTTAAAAAATCTTTTGCAGGTGGAACCCCGTGGGACTGGACCTGTATCAAAAACTGTATTAAATGACTAAAATAAAGGTCTTAAAAATTCCTGTTTCCCCCAGTGTGTTGCTTAGAGAGAATAGCTGTGTTTAGTGGAAAAGATGTCAGATGAGTCTGGGGCATGTGTGCCACCTCATACCCTCTTGGCTCAGCTGGGAGGTGGAAGGATGGAGGGATAAGATACAGGCATCTTTTGGAATATGCTTGTTGTGTGAGTTGTGTATTAAAGATCTGTCTCACAAGGTTGATGCTTCTGTGTGGTTCATTAGATGCTTTTTAAAATCTACCTCCACACATAATCATGCAGTTAAGTGTCCACCCTGCCTTCAGGAAACATAATCTACAGGTTTATGTAATACTGAAAAAAGATATTGGAAGCCATAGTGGATTTGAATAAGTGACAAAACACTGAGGAGCTGAAGCTCTGGCTACACAAAGAGGGCATTACCTTGTTAGAGATAAAGCAGTGGCAACTTCATCACAGATCTCTCTGGTTCTTACCGATTAATAGATTGTCCTTTATTTTAGAATACAAAGTTATTAAAAGACTTGGCAGATTAAACTTTTTTTTTTAAGTTAGGTTGGAATTGAGATAAAACATTTTTACAATGATTGTAACCAAACATTCATATGAAAGTGCTTAATTATTACACAAAAATTTCTACGTAAGGTAGTTGTTATTTTTATAAATATTTGTTCTAATTAACCTGCAAGTTATTTGGCATGATTGTGTTATTTAGGAAAGCAGTGACAATTATTCCCTCCTGTTCAAGAGTTACCAGGTGATGTTCTACAGTGCAGGCGTTCTTTTCTGAGCTTAACATCTATGAATCTGTAGAAGTGTCTTGAATGCTTAAAGAGCCAAAAAGGCTTTTAGCCTCTCAGACTGCCAGTTCCCTGGCATAAGCTTTTGAAAAACCTGGCCTAGATGTCTGTATTTCATGGTCTTTAGTACTTAGCCCTGCGTACATCTGGTTTGGGGTATAAAACTCAGGACAGGATATTTCTTTTTACTGCACTCACTATGCCAATTCAAGATCATTCTTATTAGTATAAGAGGTAAGTAGTTTTTAAGACTATCTCTAAACTCTGTTGAGATCACTTTTTATCTTCCTTATTTTTTCTCTTTTTTTAAAACAGAAAATTGGCAGGGAGTATGCTGCTTTGCTTTTACTCTGTTTCTCCATTTCTATGTTTAGATTTTGTTTTTTTCTTTATTCATATTTAATGCTCACTTTATAATGATGTTTACAGTACCAAGAACTTATATCTAGGGCTATATATGCCAAATAGCAAATTAAAAAAAAAAAATTTAGGTTGTGTGAATCTAATCTTCAACTGTGAGACACTCAGTTATCTCTACTTGAACTATTCTGCCCATGTGAGGTAGGCAGTGTCACCTTTTATTATTTTTTCCTAGTTGAGGGTTATATCCTTAACTGTATATGATGCTGCAGTGTTACTTTTTACATTTGTCATGTAACATCTATAATTCATACAGTTAATTTAAGTTTTGGGATATACTGTTTCTAATAAGATAATTCTGTGCATAATAACTTTATACAACACAAATGAGTTATTTATACCTTCACCAATATGTTAATTGCCAGAGGTTCCTATATCTTAATTCTTTGGATTTACATAGCACGTTTGGGATTCTGAAAACATCAATAAAAATAAATCAGCTTAACATTGCATCAGTCCCGTGAGGCAAGCATATTCCATCACTGTCTATTGATTAGTAAATACAGGCATGATATAATTCATTGACTTGACGAAAGCCAAACAATCTGTAGGAAAGCTGGAGAAGTCATTTGTTTCCTGCGTGCTATACCTGAACATTAATCACAGTATTAATCCTTATCTCCAGACATTACTGTTCAGTTAGGGTAAAGAGACAGAGTCAACTTCAATTGGACAGCCATTGGAAAGTTTCCTCTGGTTTTATTAACATAGCTAGAATTCAAAGCAGTTTTTGAAAAAGTTTGTTTTAATTTGTGCTTTGCTGGAACCATGAGGATGACAATTGCACTGGTTGTCTTGATGAATCTATCCAGCCATCATCATGAAAACATATATACCTGTACACAAGAGATCCTATGGACTACGTGTATACACAAGAGATCTTATGGACTACATTGTTAATACTTAAGTGAATAAACCGTAGTTGCCTTAAAGTTAGATGCTTTCCTTAAATTTAGTCATATAGCTTCCCTGTGTAGTGTATTTACATAATACAGAAGTTAGCCGTTGTGACAGTTCATCCTGGTTTTAGATCGCAGAATGGGATCCAGTTGCATAAAGATGGGCATTTTAGTACCCCTGTAGGGACCCTCGGGTAATCTGTGCCCAACATACACCTCTTTGAAGGATGTGTCTCTCATACTGGCCTTGTGTCATATTTGCCAGCACTGTACAGTGCTCCTATTCCATCCTAAAACAGCAATGGGGCTCAGTTGCCTTTCACCTAGTCATCTGGTTCCCTTTCAGACTGTCTTGCACATCCGTATAGGCTCCTCTCTTGGCAGTCGGGTAAGTTCAGAGTACTTTGGTACAAACTGCAGTTAATTCCACTTACACTGATGCTGTAGTCTTTTTTATATTCCTGAGGATAGGAGACCAACATTTGGCCTCTGAGCTTCTTTAAATGTGTCTCAGAATGTGGCCCTGGCCTTGCAGAGTTGGAATGGGTACAGCCATTAATTTGCTGATTGGATCATTGATTGAACGGAGTAATGAGTATGTAGCCAAATGATGAGACTGTAGAAGTGTCAGAGTAATTGAAGCTATATAGCAGTGTGATTTCTTCTGCTTAATTATGAAAAAAGTCAAAATTAAAATAATAGTTCAAATCACTGAAGGATTGGACTTTAAATCTTGGTTTTCAATTTATGTACAAAATATGAGTGTGCGTGTGCATCTGTGTACCTGTATCAAGCAAGTTGTTTGACTTCCTCCTTAAATATATTTCTTGCCTCACAATCCTTGTTTCACAGTGCTGGTATATATAGCTTGCTTGGCTGAGTGCTATCCCAAGTGCTAAATTTATGTCCTGATTAATAGGCCTATGTACTTTCCATGTGTTTCTGGCAAGTGCTTTTGACCGTGTGCCTTTATACACACCTTTAAATTACAGATTCTTTTTCCAGCAGCCCATTTTCTAAAACTTATATGCTTCAGCCACCAAAGCCGTATAACTAATGTTGACACCAACAGATCCTGCAGTAGCTTATGCATACCGCTTACTGGTGTTACGGCAGCTGGGCAGTAGGTTTACAATTCAGTTTTTTGGGCAAGTGTTAACTGAAACGTGTAACATAGAAAACATAAAAAGATTAAAAATTAAGAGGTTTTTTTACGTTAAATAGCAAGGAATATACAGAGCTGAGGGCAAAAATGAACGTCTGCTAATGCTCCATCTCTTGCAGTGCTCTGCAAAGTCCTTCTGCTGCAGGTCAGAGGCTGGGTGTGCAATAGCCTCCCTCTTCCTTCCTTCTTCTTTGAAATGGCTTTGTCACCAGGACATGACATTTCCATTGCCACGCAGCCATTTTAGGCCCTCACTTCATCTGCCTGTTCATCCTAATTGGCGTAAATGACTTTTTATATTATTACCTCCTATCTCCTGTGTTGTTGGGAACTCTTCCTCAATCAGCGTTACAAGTTAATCCAAGTCAACTGTGTTGTGATCTGCTACATAATTACTTATTGAGAGAATTCAGCTCAAAAAGTGGATCCACTCTGTATGGTGATCTCTTCATATAGGATTATCCCAACAGATGATCTCATGACTTTCAATATCTCTTCTTACACTTGTGCCAGAAGCAGAAGTTTCCCCTGTTGCCTGTGCTACAATATATGAAGGCAAAAGCCAATAGAAGAGTCGGAAAAGCTGCCCATTCAGAACCCAGTTCACAGTCTGAGTTTTACGTTACCACTGCCTTCGTTCAGTGACCTTTTCTTGACATTGTTCGTTTCAGCAAAAAAGGCTCAGAAAGACAATTTATTGACTAGACCAAGTGGTGAGACTGGCAAGAACAGAAGATATTCCCTATCTGATCTTGGGAGCACACATTTCAGGTCATTGCTTTACCTTTGATAAAGTGTCAAAAGGAGGAAAAATTCTGAAACTGAAGAAACCAGTATAATGGTATGGAGACTTTAATTTAGCAAATAGCACACAAAATGAAATTAGTAGTATTTTCGCAGAGCAGATTTGCTGTAGATTTTGTTGAATATGGGACCAGATTGGATGCAATAATGCTTTTATATGGTACTTTTGAAGAAGCTATTCCAAAAGTTTTTCTAAGTAGAGAACAAGGAAGGAAGTGATCCTGTGTGTAGCAGTTCAAAGCAAGACTGGCAGCAGAGCACTGAAGGGAACTATTTCTGCAAATGGCATGTCAGTACGTGGAGCAGATTTGATCATCAGCATTGTTGGAGAGCAGCAAGAGCGAGGCTCCTCCGTGAGGGAAGGCAATCAGGGAGCTGAGGGTGGCCATGACCCAAGGGCACTGCCCTCTTTTATGCAGACATAGCCCCACAGCACCTCACAGCCTGCAGGGCAGGGCTTCTGGCAGTAGCAGGTCCCACCAACAGCCCAGTGACCAGCAGACAAGCAGGAGTGGGTGGGCAGGTCCCAGCTCAGTGCAGGAAGGGCAGGCAGCAAGCCAGGGGGAGCCTGGGACAGCACTGACCCCCACTTGCCCATGGCATAGCTTAGCTTCAGTGGGGCTCCTGGGAAGGAGCACAGGGGTGGAAGTCCCAGGAGAGGTGGCCAGAAAAAATAAGGCCCAGTGATGCACTCAAGGTGCCGATGAGGGTAAGGATTAATGACAGAATATGTAAGAGGGTTTTATGTGGCAGTGGTAAAAAATGAAATGTTAGCTTCAGAGCTGTTGTGGTTTAACCCTGGCTGGCAACCAAGCACCATACAGCCACTTGCTCACCCTCCCCGCACTGGTGGGATGGGGGAGAGAATCTGAAGAGCAAAAGTAAGAAAACTCATGGGTTGAGGTAAGAACAGTTTAATAATTGAAATAAAATAAAATAAAATAAAATAAAATAAAATAAAATAAAATAAAATAAAAATAAGTAATGAAAAGGAAAACAACGAGAGAGAGAGAGGAACAAAACCCAGGAAAAACACGTGATGCAACTGCCCACCACCTGCCAACTGATGTCCAGCCAGTTCCTGAGCAGCGATCGCTGCCCCCCTGGCCAACTCCCCCCAGTTTGTATACTGAGCATGACATCATATGGTATGGAATATCCCTTTGGCCAGTTTGGGTCATCTGTCCTGGATGTGCCCACGCCCAGCTTCTTGTGCACCTCCTCGCTGGCAGAGCATGGGAAGCTGAAAAAGTCCTTGACTTAGTATAAACACTGCTTAGCAACAACTAAAATATCAGTGTGTTGTCAACATTATTCTCATGCTAAATCCAAAACACAGCACTATACCAGCTACTAGGAAGAAAATTAACTCTATCCCAGATGAAACCAGGACAAGAGCCCATTCCTATCTCACATGGGAGGACTTGTATTGACCCTGCAAGGGCAAATTTCCTGTGCTCAGGCTACAGCCAGCTATCTTACACAATAGAGATGTTTACTTGTGTCTTTGGTGGAAATGCAGAATCCAAGATATGGGAAAGCAAAAGGACAGCATTTAATTTCAAAAATTAATGGGCTTCACTAATCCTACCCTAAAGTCTTTCATCCTGCCAGAAAAAAAACATGTTCTTACCTTGAATTAGTTAATTGAGGGCAGTGCAGTTTTCAGTGATCAGGTCAAGTGAAGCACTTAACCAAGGTAAACCATTTTTGGTGTGCAAAGTTAAGGCATAAAGAGTGTTTCCATAGCTCCAGTTATTTAAAGCCTGTGAATCATGAGCTCTGCAAAACATAAGGCAGCAAAGCCTTAAGTTTGGTCCCATGATCCTCCTGTCAGCTGTGGATCTTCAGAGATGTGCCAAACCATGGATTTGCCTGTGGTCATTAGGACTGACCAGTGATGCTTTTTTTTAGGATCAAAAAGTAATTAAAAAATACAAAAATACATTGTCGAAACATTACTCAAGAAGTATCAGGTTGGAGGCTGATTTATTTGCACACAAAGAATAGAAAAAAAAAGAAGATAAATAGGCTTCAGATTTATTTCAAGGTTTTTTATAGAACAGCTACTGAAATACTGACCTTGGAAATAGTGAGTGTAGTCCACAAAGCAAAACCAAGTGATGTAGTGTTTCCTCTTGAGAAGAGAGTTTTCCAACAGTTCGATACCTTTCATGGTGTGTGTGCAATTATACTCTATTTGCTTCTTAATTTTAACTAGATGATAAATAAGGATTATTTGCTTATTTGAGATATTAGCATGAACATATGAGAAAATGCTTTGGGAGTGGTGGTAGGGGAAATAATTCCTTGTGGTTAGTTTTCAATGAGAAGCCTTTGGTGAGGGATCAAAACAGAAGCTTTTCCGGGTCTTTGAAGTCTTGCAACTGGGTGATTTTGCTCCATCTTCTTTCCAAGGTGAGAGTAGACCTGCCAGACTCCAGTGATATTTTTTGTAATCCCACTTTTGGCAAAGCATCATGAAAAGGAAGGTTGATGAAAAAACAGCTTCCTTCATCCTCTCTCTGGAGTTTGTCTGAGGGGTGACTTGCAGGGAATTCTTTTGCAAATCAAGAAGTCTGAGGTAGAAAAAAGGGAGTGGTCTGGCAACAAAGGCTGTAAGGCCTTCTGTAGTTTTCTCACACTGATAACGCTATTAAGGAGAGTAGTTTGTGTATCTTTTTCCCTGACTTTTGAAAGGCTGAATGGTAAATGGTAGAAATTTTTGCTTTCAGCTTATAAACTTGGGGTTTTGTGGTTTTAAAGAAAGCTAGGGTTGTCCTAAAACTCATGTGGAACTTTGATTAAGCATATCATGCAGAATTTATTAGCAATTAAAAACGACTGGATGGTCCATTTGTCACACATAACGTCTTAAGAGCAGGGCCTTGGAAGGCCATGCATTAAATGGAACGTGGCTGTGCACAGACATATTGCTTCATATGTTAACCTCTCATAGGTTTGTTAAATACAAGTAGCTACTTGGAAAGTTGAATCTTTTTAAGAACATCACCTTATCAAATCATTTTCATGGAAGTTATTTCATGCCTTCAACCGATTTTGTATAACCATCACTTTATATTTCTTGCCTTCAGTCAAGCTGTGAGGTTAAATTATATTAAATAAATAAATAAAAATATTATCTCCCAGCCTTATGCAGTATTGTGAACTATATAATGATGCCACAGAACGTATTCATACTTGTACATATATCCAGAAAAATAATAGTACATGCTCAAAGTGCTATGGAAGTGGCTAATAAATATGGGATTCTTCTCTGTATGGTTACCTCCCACACACCACTTTGAAATTCATTCCACTTAGAGCAAGATTTGCAAGATACTTGTTAGATCTTTTCAAAGTATGACTTTCCATAAAAGTACGTGTAGATGCAAAGTGTTATGTAGAGATTTTATGCCCTGCTGTTCCTGTTTTACTCATGTCCCAGGTAAGAAATGTTTTTTTAACATTGGTTACAAAGAAATTTTTATCCAGAAAAAATACCAGTTTGCTATCCATATGGTGCGGTTTATTCTACCAATGTGAAAAGATGTTTGTTGTGGTGCTGATCATTGTCTTGATTTTGTTTCCTAAGGAACTGTTTTATGCTCTGTCAGTTTGTCTGTCCCTGCCTAACCTTTGAAACTAAGCTTTGAAGCTTTGAAGCTTGATGGTGTATACACCTTTAAAAATTGCACTGGTACATATGTGTTTGAGGAAACCACCTATCTGGGGACCATTTTCTGAGTCATAAAGTTTTCATTTGGATTTTAGAAAATCTGCCTGTAATCCCTTAGCTACAAAATAAATACACTGTAGCCTTTTCAGATGCCCTGCAAATTCCTTCTGGTGAGCCGAATCACAGTTTCATTGAGAAATCTTACATTTAGAGACTCATGGCTCCTAATGTCCAGTGCCTGTCTAGATAACCAGCTGAGATGCTTTCTAGATGCATATCAGGGGATCTCAAAAACTCTTGCGTGCAAAAGTCAGCAAGACAAGAAAAGAAGATGAGTTTGCTTTCTGTTTTGTGCAGCTATCTTTAAATCCACAGAACGTAGACTGCACCCTACCCTTTAGCGCACACACTGTTGACTTAATCCATCATAAGGAACCAGTAAAGATCTTTGAATAAAAACTTTTGATGTTTTCTTGGTACATAGATCACAGTGCAAATCCTGGCAGCTAAACCAGCTTCAGGTATATGGGTGCTTTTTCGACCCCACATGACCTTGTGCTCTATGTAATCAGCTTAGAGCTGTCCCTGATGCAGCTCACTAGGCAGAAAGCAAGTTTCATGCAGGAAAGTTCAGAGAGCTGCAGGGATGCCAGCGCCAGCTGATGCTGGATGCATGCAGCAGGTCTGGCATGCTAAGGGAAAGACTGCACAGGTAGTGCATGTGCAAAAGAGATCATTCCACTTAGGTTCATTAAGTCTGGTTACTGACTAGGGAAGGGGAACTTTGCTAAAGTTATCCTTGCCTTTCAGTTTTTAAAATTAATTCCTGCTTACTGGTTTCCTGATCTGTGGCCTGGCCGCACGACGGAGCAGAGTCAATGCCACTTCCAGTGACAATGACAGGGGGTGTTCACAGAAAACTCTTCTCTCCCTTACATATTGTGCATCTTGTATTTGGGTTTAGTAAAATGCAACAGATGAGAGTTACGTTCCCCATTCATACTCCAAAAGGATCTCAGCCTGTAGCTCACAGCACTGCATGTCTTGAACTCAGGTAGAGCTCTGTGAAAGAGGAGAATGGTGGAGCACACAGTGTAGGCAGCTGCACCATGAGAGGGGGGGCACTTTCTCAAAATAGACATACGGATGATTTCTTTTTATTTTTAAAAATATATTCTGTTTTGTTTTCCTCTTTGTTCTTTCAATTTCATCTATGGAAGCTAAGGATAAAATAGTAGTCATATAACATAAGAAAGCAAATAGAAATGGACACAAACTTTTAAAGCTTTAGGCCAGTTCAGATCTGGATCTGAACTTTTCAGCTAGTTGTCTTCATGCAATAAGCTGACTTAATATAGGAACAAATCCCTTTTCCCTGAATTTGGGAGTGGGGGAGGAAATTAAATCATTCGGGTTGGAGCAAGATACAAAGCAGTTTTTTATAGCTGTTCGCTGCTCCATAGTCAGGCATTGAGTTGTGATATCAATATGAGAAAATGCACTGCCTGCTCTGATTTATTCCATTTTTCTTGTATACTTCTAGCTGCTTTTCCTCCCAGAACTCTTCCTCTACAACAATGTGGATTGAATGTGTTTTTTGGAGGAAGTGAAGTTTTGCCAAATAGGATTTTCTACTCTGCTAGGGGAATTCTGCATTGCTGGATGGTAATAAGAGCTGAGCCTTGTGCACTGTTTTAGTAAGCTAAAGTGAACTCATGCAACAAAGTGGTCCCTAGAATTTACAACTCAGAATATCTCTCCTAAAAATATTGTTTGTTGTAAATGAGTTTGAGCTTTTACAGACCACGTCTATTAGATCATCTTGCAAACTTCAGTGCTACTTGATGGCTGCATGGTTCCCTCAAACTGAGCTCTAAGTACCAATATGACAGAAACATTTTGCAGTCAACAAAGGTTATGCAACTTCAAGAAATCACAGAGAGTACTGGAGCATGGAGTCAAGTTCAGAAGTGCAATTTCCTTTCCAAACAGCAGCTGTTCTGGGAGCTTACACTATGCCATGCTATCCTGGAGGAAGCAGAATGATTCTCTTCTCACAAGCCTCAGAGTTTA